>JARFJB010002132.1:3207500-3352500 GCA_036346205.1 Vesta saturnalis
GACGCAGACGCAGACGCAGACGCATGACGCAGACGCAGACGCAGACTGGACGCAGTCGCAGACGCTAGACGCAGACAGACGCTAGACCAGACACAGACGCAGACGCAGACACAGACAACACAGACACAGACACAGACACAGACACAGACACAGACACAGACGCAGACAGACGCAGACACAGACGCAGACACAGACACAGACACAGACACAGACACAGACACAGATACAGACACAGACACAGACGTAGACGCGGACGCGGACAGGGATGCGGACACGGACACAGACGTAGACGCAGACACAGACACATACACAGACACACACACACACACACACACACACACACACACACACACACACACACAGGCACAGGCACAGACACAGGCACAGGCACAGACACAGACACAAACACAGATACAGACACAGGCAAGCACTCAGACATCCAGACACACAGATACTTAGAGACTGGCATAGACAAGGAACTGGGCACAGACAAAGACACCGACACAGGCACACGCACGGACGTGCGGACGCATGCACACACGCACACACGACACACACACACACACACACACACACACACACACACACACACACACACACACACACACAGATCATGCCCGATCTTGCCGAAACGTCGTAAAATTTGCAAGGAAGTGAATTTAGCGATAGTAAAAGCCTAAATTTTTGTTTGTAGGTTGGAAGGTAAAAATGACTCATGCGTACGCATATCATTTTGTAGTTATTGTGTTGAAAAACCAATTAGACATATATATATATATATATATATATATATATATATATATAAAAACAAAATCGAGGTTTCGACGGACTAGAGCGACTGCTGGTGGCTTAGGATCTCCTGGAGTTGGATTAATAACTACGGATCAGAATGTTAATAGTAAAGCAGGATAGATAATACTCAATTTTATTTAATTTCGCCTACTTCTCGTTATATATTTGAGTAATTAAATATATCAACACCAATAAATTAGCAATTAATCCGATAATAAGTTAATATTTTTGTTTACTACGAATTCTATGGATTTGGATTAACGATTAGAGTAGTTAACATATGGATAAACGAAGCGAAATTATTTAAAAATTTTCCTAGAAGAATACAATGGGAAGTGATAACACTCAACGCATTTACCTAGCTTTAATTTAGCTTCCGGGTTTTGCTATAATTATTTTAATTATGTAAGAAAATGTAATACGAAAGAACGGGATTGTAAACATAGTAAGGGGAGGAAGAAAATTAAGAAGCACGTGGAGGTTATCACCACCACTTTGACGAAATGTGATAATTTTGTATCCCTTGTAGACGTAGAATTAAAAATTTATATTTGTATTTCTATTTGCGAATTATTCTTACCGCTTCAAAGAAGACATACAGGAACGGGATAGTCTTTTGTGAATTTAATCGTATTGTGTACTCTTTAGAAATCGGTTTAGCTTAAAGGAATATCCCTTATGGAAGCGGGTTTTTATACGTTATTAAGTATTCGCGATACAAGTACGGGATGTATTCGCAGTCAGGGGTTTCATCAGTATAATTTGACGGAGGCGGGGTGTTCTGGAAATTATTTATTATGCGATTATCTGTCTGTAGGTTTTAATCATCTCCAGGCTCGGTCGTGTATAGGTTAGGTAACTACGACAGGATAGGATTAACCAATCCAACGAGCATACGCCCTTTGGTTAATTAGAAGGACGCTAGACTGAAAAGGCGTGCGCCATTCAGACAAGGAAAGGTAGGAAAATACTGACACAAGCATACGCCTTGGGGGTATTTCCCGTGTTGTGTATTAGTATATGTTTGAGAATGCTGGGCATACGGCCAAGTAAGTAATTAGTGCACAATTATGGTAATGTTTTGCAGGCGGCATCGACTAATAATCTACCCAGGGTAGAGAAGAAGTATTTTAACGGAAAACTGGTCTGGTAAATGTGATAGCAAAATTTATTACGTTTGATCGCGTTTTCAAGAAAATTAAAAAATGATGGTAAACCGAAAAATCTTATTTAATTCTTGTCCATAATACGTTTGGGCATGTACAATTGACGTATTTTGTGCATATTTCGCCCAAAAACTACAAAGTATAGCCGTCCAATTGAGGAAATGTGTTTGTCCGATTCCCCAACAGAATGGGTGAATAAATAAAGAACTTTTCTCAAAGACAGTGGCATATAAAAGAGTTTTTGCCGTATTTTGCTCCAAATAACAACCAACGTTATAAAACCATAAAAAATCGTTCCACTCTATCACGAAAATCCGTTTGGCAGTTTGCCCAACAAGATTGTGGAATAAGTAAAATCATTGTGATTCTTGACCAATGCCTTAAAATCATGGAAGCTCGTTCTTTACCGTCAAATTAATGCGTTTGATTGTTTTTCTTGACATCAGTTTAAAATTATATTCAATAGCGTTAAACCAAAATGTATAAGTAACAAAATTTTGACGAAATCCGTGAATATATTTAAAAATTTAAAATTGTGATAGCTTTACAGCAACTGTATAATAAACTGTGCTTTTATTTTGTAGAAAACAAAACTCAAAAATGAAAGATAAGCATACGCAACATTTACTAGCGTCATTTGTATTCGGCTACTTAATTTAAACGTTTAAATGGTTTCATAATTTAAACAGGAGTCTTATACATAACATCCAATATTTGAGAAATTAAAATGTGATATTTGAAGAAAAAATACTTATAAACAGTACTTTTGCTTTCAATCGTTTCAGACATCCAGCCATTTTTTTACTTGGGAAGGTATACGCCATGATTGTTTAAAAATAATCATTGGGTGAACAATCATCGCTTTGTTAAAAAAAAATTAACCTAAATTACACATTGCGTTATTTTGATACTAATAGTAAATGCAACGTGGGATTACAGTATCTAGAATTGTCAATCCAGCATGATATAAATTTATTTAAACCATGATCATTATTTCATAACATAATGTGATATTCCAACGAACTAAGGTTATATCTCGTATGACATATAACAGAAGCACGAAATGCTTAAAAGCAGCAAAATGAAACTTGTAAGGCTTGCAGGCGATTATGTCCCACGACATCAGAACTGCGCGATAATAGCGCCAAGGATATAATGCGGAACTGAAATACCGATTTGGGGGTACTGAAGATACGTTGACACCTCCAGCTGAAAGTTTTTAGGATAGTGGGAGGGCCCCAATGCCAAATCTATTGACGCCTCAGAAAGCGTAGGTACTAACGTTATGTATGAGGTGATATCGATACTAGTATGTATGGCTTCGGAGGCAACAAGCTATCCTCGATATGTATATATATATATATATATATATATATATATATATATATATATATGTATATATTGTATTGTTACGCTATGTAAACCCTACCTTATGAGGAGAATGACTTCATTATTGCGCTGGCGTAGCAATGGAAAAATGCAAAAATTTTGAGTTTTTATCGCGTTTGTGATACCGGTGACCATAGAAAATGTTATTATATACTAAATTGTATTGTTACTTAATAATGCCATTGCCAGATTTTTGATAACTATTCTGAAAATTCATTTTCACGGATGTGTAACCTTAGCAATAATTCTAATTATTAGTAATACAAACGCATTAATTAAATTTCTGGTAATTTATAACTAATTTAGGAGATATTTCAAGTTAAGTAGTGTACTTTGAAATTCTTAAAAGCGTTCATAAATGTCCTTTACGTCAAAATTAGAATCACCCGCGTAGTAGTCATGGTAGTGTATGTTGTACACACACACACGCACGCACGCACGCACGCACGCACACACACATACACACAGTGTGTTCAATATAATCGGACGCACTTAATAACTCTTTTGTATTGCGTTTCACAAGAAAGTGTATATATATTTTTACATTTTTGCATTGCCTATTTTTTTTTTAATACATACGTATAAAATTCTTATAGGGTTTTATAAAAAAAAATTAGAGAAAAATGCCATCGAAAGTTTTTCAATTTTATTATATGATTAGAAAAATTAAACAAAATCAGTTATAATTAGCGAATAAATTGTTCAAAGTTGCCACCAATCTGTTCTAGACATGCTTCTAATCGTCCCCTGAGTTCATGGTTAGTCGCTTTTTTGATTTGCTGCGTAGTTGAATTAACACATGCAGCTGTAATTTTATTCTTTAAGTCTATAACATTTGAAGGTGGATCGGCATACACCACTGTTTTTAAATGACCCCACAAGAAAAAGTCTAACGGTGTAAGATCCGGTGATCTCGCAGGCCATTCTACCGGGCCGTTAGTTCCTATCCATCGTTCATTGAACGTTTGGTTAAGATATTCTTTTACTATCAACGCGTTGTGAGCTGGAGCTCCATCTTGCTGGAAATACAATTGTTGTCGCAGAAGCAGAGGAAACTCATCGAACATTGTTGGTAGCACGTTATCTAAAAATTCAAGATACATATTGGCGTTTAGATTACCATCATAGAAATAAGGCCCTAGTAATTGGTTTCCAATTAAACCGCACCAAACATTAGTACCCCATGCCGTTTGGTGGTTAGTTTCCATTGACCAATGAGGATTTTCGCCAGACCAATAACAATTGTTTTCTTTATTAATAACTCCATTATTTGTAAACTTGGATTCATCTGTCCATAAAATATGATCTAAAAATAATGAATTGTGATCACATTGCTCAACTATCCATGCAATCAAAGTTAATCTCCGATCAGAGTCTTGAGGCGGCAAGTGTTGAACCAAATCGACTTTATACGGCAGCATTTTGAATTTTTTAATATCCTGTGAATTGAGCCAACTGATACACCTACTTCTTGCGCTACATGTCTAATAGATAACTGTGGATTTACTCTAAAATAACCCAATATTTGTACTTCAATATCTTCGGTCAAAACATTTCTTTGTTGTTCTAAATTCTGATAATTTACTCCTGGTAATGTTCCACGCATTCTAAGCGATTGTTCAATTTTTCGTATGTAACTTTCGGAAGTATGGTATCTTTTGGGATATCTTTGTGCGTATAATTCTACCGCTCGTCGAGAATTACGTTTACATTCACCGGAAATTAACAACAGGTCAACTTTTTCACTGTTATTCATTTTAAACAATTATTTCGATTGAAATCAAATAAAACTTTTATCTGATTGTCAATTGCAATAAACGAAAAAACAATTGTGATGCGATTTTGTTGACGTACGCTGCCAGTAGTAATATACGGCCGGTTCTGGACCAGTTCAAGGTTACTCGCCCTCTGGTGGTGGAAAACGTAGGCTTTTGGAGCTCTTTCAAGGTCAAACTTTAGGCGGTAAATTTAAAATTTTGGAGCTGGTCAAGGTCAAAGCTAAAAATAGAAGTTGCAAGGTAATCATAAATCTAAAAATAGTTTTCAGGTTATTGACCTACGGTGGTGTCATATTACATTTCTTAGAAATATAAAAAGGTCAAGGTGAAAAGCTAAAAATAGAAGTTGCAAGGTAATCATTCCTAGAAATCTAAATGTTCTTTGAGTAGGTTAGCAGTTTTAAAAGGATGCATGTTTATAATAAAAAGGCTTCTCCGGGGATTGCATGATTCAGTAAACTTTTTTATTGCTAGAAATGGTGAAAGTAATAAGAATGATAAGAAGAGAAAGAAAGAAAGAATTATTAAGTATTGATGAGAGAAAGAAAAGACTCGAGGTGTTAATCAAGGAAATAAAAAAATTGAGGGTAGATTTAGAGCTGTATGAGCTAAAAAAGAAAATTACGCAACTTCGAGTGAATATGCCATGAAAAGTATGAAATAAAGGGGCATTGTAATTTGAATGAAAGACGCTTTAAAAAGTAAAGAAGTAATTACAGTAGTGCATGCTATATTGCAAAGTGAAAAGACAATTTAAAATAAGTTTCCGTATGGTTTTAATTGAATTTTCATATTAAACGAGTTTCTTATCATGATTTATTAAATTATACAAATTATGTAGGAAGAAATGACATTGTAAAACTTATATTACAAAGAAAAAGGTGAATGTATCTTAGGAATGTAGAAGTAAGCAATTTTATGTATGTGTTGGAAATGTTCAAAGATAAATAAATATACTCTTTTTATCATAGCAGTTTAATCGTTAAGTTAAAAATCCCGAATTTTTGCATGTAGACTAAACAAATAACAGCTCAAGAGATAGCAGTTTCAAAGTTTTTAAAAAAGAAATGTGAAAAACTTTGAACAGTTTCCATATGGTTTAATTGAATTTTCATATTAAACGAGTTTCTTATCATGATTTATTAAATTATGTTGATACTTTCACATAAGATTAAATCATAACACTTTAGTCCTTTACCCAAAAATTCCAATTTTTTGCATGTAGACTAAACAAATAACAGCAGTTTCAAACTTTCTAAAAAAAAAGAAATGTGAAAAACTTTGAACTTGCAACTAGCGCATGTGTGCTTAATAATTGCACAATCAGAGTAATGTAAGCGCTAAATATAAACTGTCTTGAACGTGTACAAGCGTTTTCAAAGAAAATGCTTGCATTATCCTGTTTTTATGCAGTTTAAAGTGTTGTTTTATTGAAAATTTTGGTAATTGCTTGTTGCAAAAATCAATCAATTTTAACAACGTGAATGCTTGTACAGAATTGTGTATGTTTTAGTAAGTAGAAGAAGTTGTTTTGCTTGAAATCAGAATCTCAGTTTAGTGGGCCAGTTTTATTATTTTTTGGTTAATTAATTAATTAAATGGATAAAATGTCACTTATAAAATGCAATAATGTTAAAAAAAAATTTTTTTTTCTGAGAATTAGGTGACAATTTTGAATTTTCTGGAGCGCATTTTTCTAGGACTTATTCTCCCTTTCCCATTAAAATAGATGATGTAAAAAAATTTGAAAAGTTAAACAACCTCTCCATTAATTTGTTTTGCATTCAGGGGAAAGGTGTATTACCGCTAGTATTAAGTGTAAATCATGAAAATAGTGTCAGGGAACCTATAAATCTTTTAGTACGTTCGCCTAATTATCATTCTGCGGGTTCTACTGCTGATGCTATTAATACAAAAAATAATACTGTTTATCATTTCGCGTGGATTAAAAATATGTCAGCTCTTTTTTCTAAGCAACTATCGAATAGGGAGCACAAGAAATTTATTTGTTATCGATGCTTGAACCACTTTTCCTCAGCTCGCTTTCTACAAAAACATGTCACTCTCTGCCATCAACTTAATCAATGTTCAGCGAGGATGCCTACCGAAGCGGAAATGTTTCTGCAGTTCAAAAATTTCGCATTTCAGGAAAAGGTACCGTTTGTAATTTATGCGGATTTAGAAAGTATTTTAGAAAGGTGTACAAATTTAACGTCACTTGGGGGTAATACTCTATTTCATTCCAAACATATTCCCTTCAGCATTGCTTACTACTTAAAGTGTTAATACAATGATTCTTTATCTCGATTTAGGCTTTATAGAGGAAATGATTGCATTCAATGGTTTGTTAAAGAGCTTCAAAGTATTGCACATTGGAGCACCGAAATCATCAATAAAATAATTCCTATGGGTACTTTAACTCCCAATCAGGTTGAACACTTTGAAAGCACCACGATTTGTCACATTTGCGAAAAACCATTTACAGATAATGATATAAAGGTTAGAGACCATAACCATTTTACTGGAGCGTTTCGAGGAGCATCATATCAGAATTGTAACCTAAACTATAAAGACTCCCACATCCTACCGGTTGTTTCATAATTTGTCAGGTTATGATAGTCATTTCGTCATTAGAGAATTGGCTACTGTTCCCGGTGCGATTTCACTCCTGCCCATAAACAAAGAAAGATATATCTCTTTCACAAAAGTAGTAGAAGGTAGTAAAATTAAGTTTAGATTTATTGACTCTTTCAGATTTATGAGTAGTAGTATTGAAAAGTTATCAAACTATTTGGAAAATAGTAAAAAAGTTATTACCAGAGCTAATTGTAACAATGAAGAAGAATTTTCTTTACTAGTTCGTAAAGGTGTGTTTCCTTATGAGTATATTGATACGTGGGATAAATTAGACGAAACCAGGCTACCTCCCAAGGAAGCGTTTTTTAGTCATCTTAATAATGACGGAATCAATGATGTTAGTTTTGCACATGCGGTTAATGTTTGGAACAAATTTCATATTAGATCGTTAGGGAGTACTCAGATTTGTATTTAAAACGGACGTTCTACTTGTAGCTGATATTTTCGAAAATTTTCGGCAAACTTGTTTAAGTATTTACAAACTTGATCCTCTGCACTATTGTACAGCCCCCGGTTTAGCATTAGATGCTATGCTTAAAATTACACAAGTAAAGTTAGAACTATTTACTGATATTGATATGCTAATGTTTATTGAAAGAGGAATTAGGGGTGGTGTGGCTCAATGTTCTAATCGGTATGCTAAAGCTAACAATAAGTACATGGGGGAAAAATTTGATCCCACTTCCGAAAGTGTGTATTTAATGTACTATGACGTAAATAATTTATATGGAGCCACCATGTCAGAATTTCTACCATTTGGTGATTTTTCTTTTGTTGATAATTTTGAAACTTTAGATTTAATAAACCATCCCGATGATTCGGAAATTGGCTATATAGTCGAGTGTGATTTAGACTATCCCATAGAATTACATGAGAGTCACAGTGATCTACCATTGGCACCCGACCATATGGTTCCACCCGTACCTGATTCAAATTCTAAAATAAAAAAATTATTACTTACATTGTATCCAAAACGTAATTACGTAATTCATTACAGAAATTTGAAAGTATATTTAAAATATGGATTAAAGTTGGTAAAAGTGCATCGTATATTACGTTTTCAGCAATCACCATGGTTAAAAAATATATCGATTTAAATACAACCATGCGTCAGCAATCTCAAAATGAATTTGACAAAAATTTTTATAAATTAATGATTAATACTGTTTTTGGGAAACTGATGGAAAATGTACGTAAATATAAGGATATACGTTTAGTAACAAAATGGGATGGTCGCTATAGTACTCGCTTATATCAAAACCAAATTTTCATAGTTGTACAATATTTAGCAATGGTATGCTCATCATTCAAATGAACAAGCTGGAAGTATATCTAAATAAACCCATATATGCAGGCTTCAGTGTTTTAGACGTTTCAAAAACTTTTTTATACAATTTTCATTATGGTTACATCCTACCTAAGTTTCCAAATAATGCCAAGCTCTTGTACACAGATACAGATAGCCTTATATACGCATTTTCGGTTCCCGATATCTACGAGTACATTAAAGAAGACATTGATAAATTCGATACATCTGACTATAGTCCTGAAAATATCTTTGGAATTCCATTAGTAAATAAAAAAGTCCCCGGCTTAATGAAAGATGAAAATCATGGCGCAATTATGTTGGAATTCGTAGGACTTTGTGCAAAAATATATTATATTAGAAGATATTAGAAAACATTCATAAAGGTGAAACATATACAAATTCCTGTTTAGGATGGACCTGTGGACCAGATTCAGGAATATGGCCCTCAAGTAATTTAAATGATTATAGAAGTACTTTAGGTTTACTATATAAGATAATGAAATTTTAGGAAACATTTTTATGTAATATTTACTGAACTAAAATAAAATACAATTTTTTTTGTGTTTTAGTTCATCCAAGAGCAAACATCCTTTGATACAAACTATATATATATATATATATATATATATATATATATATATATATATATATATATATACATAAGAAATTTATTGCACAAATAACAAGTTATTAAACAATATCATCCTTATTTATCCATGATCTTTCATCCAATCCCCACCACTTTACGAATAACTTATTCTTGGAACGAAGCACTTTTTCCACCAGGTACACATCAGGATACTTTGTTTTCTGCAATTCATGTTCATAAAAGCCTCCCAGTACAGGCTTTCCTTTCATGTCTTCCAACAAGTAGGTGGTTGGGTTAGTAATGTGAACTTTCACAATCTTAAATAGTTCACTAGAACAATTGGGTGTGTATCCTTTAGCAAAAATACTTTTAAATTTACTGATTCGTACTTGCAGGCTGAATGACTAATATAGCGCACCTTTAATGGTTCCGATAACACGTTCAGCAATTGCAGCCTTCTTTGTGCTATAGGTGGAGTAATGGTTGACTTCATAACGCTGCGTTAGTTTAGTAAAATGCTCATTGTAGAATTCTTTTCCTGCAGCTGTCTGCAAATTTTTAGGTTTCCGGCCTTGTTTGAAGATTGTTTGCATGGATTTGCTAACTTCCTGACCCGTTTTCGTTTTTAATCTTTTAGTCCACAAGTATTTCGAAAAACAGTCGATAACCACTAATATATACTTATAACCCTTATTTTGTTTGGCATATGTGTTAAATTCAGCTAAATCTGCTTGCCAAAGATCATCAAAACCTCTAATTATTGTTCGCCTTCGTTTAAAATTTTTTCGTGCAGGTTTGTGCAATTCGTTAACGAGTTGTAATTTGGACATGGTGCTAATTTATCAATAATTTCTTTAAGTTGATGTAGTTTTTCCTCCAGCGCTAGATGAGCGTTAGCGTTTCCTTTGAAAGTTTTCTGAACTGCTTGTAAACAGAAATCAAGGTATCCTTTACTTATAGCATCACCATCTTCTTCAGGGTCAGCCAACTGTGTCAAATGATTTCCATCCAAATCGAACCTTGTTGATAAATAGTATTGCTTAGTGATGACATCTTGAGGATCTATGGGATCGGCCACATTGCTGAGTCTCTTATTCTCAATATCAAATTGATTAGCATCAATCAGTTTAAACTGAGGGGTTAGTTTCTTGAATTGATACTGGACATATGAACGTCCAAATTTGTCAAGGGGCATATAGTTCTTCTACAATTGATATTATGTCATTTACAACACCTGTGTTTCCCGCTAATTTTTCTGCCCACAATACCTCCAGATCACGAATTAGTTCATGTATATCATTCCAATATTTATATTCAATGGGCATGTTTGTTAATTCCTTAAAAAACATAGCTCCACCTCCTCCCTTGGTTGTAGTGGGTGATGATGATGATGATGACAGCAAGGGTTTGATTATTTGTCTATACTTTCTGCTGCGGCTTCCTCGAATCTGTGCACTTACGTCATAATCTCGCCTTACTACATTCGTAGCCTCTAAAATAGTTCTATATTTTTTTCTATCTGTTGACTTTACTAGACTTAAATTGGGTTCATTCATAATAAGCAGATCATATAATCCTGGAGTCCCTTTATACGTGACACCTTTAATAATTATATCGTCTCCTTTAATTGTGATGGGTGTATTACCAATTGTCCATTTGTCAGTTTTGGTATCATAGAGGACTCCATACGTATGATCAATATCACCTTCAGCATTCTTCAATATACGTTCAACATATATACGCGGCAATTCATTGTACTGCTCGAGAAATCCTTCCGAGATGGGTTCATTATGGGAATCATCTGCGATAGTAGACAGTTCTTCTTCTTCCTCCCCAGTATTAATCTCTCCCACGACGGATGTATCTAAGAAAGATGGAAGACTTGGGGGAGGATTTCTTTGAAAAAACGGAAGCTGAGCTAGGGGACTAGTAGCACCCTTACTTGAATCACCTAATGGAGTGAGGCCTGGGGTCCGTTGAACTTGAGCTAGCGGACTAGTGGGGATAGTAGCGTGCTTTCTTGGAAATATGAATACGGGTGGTTTTTTGGGTTTAACATCAATGACCTCCTCCTTTTTAGGTGTTTTTTAGTCGATTTTATATACTATTTCAGTTAGAGGTTCTATTAAAGGCTTATAAGTACTTTCGAATGTTCTTTCAATATCAATGCGAGCAGTCTTAATACTGTTATACTTCTGCTGTATTATTTTACGAGCCTGAATAATTTTTTTCTTTAATATCCTCTCCTTGTTGTCCATTGCGGCAAACAGGTACCGGTTCACCTTGAACAGGTAGCTGTTTACACTAAACAGATAGCTGTTAATACCTAAACAGATCAGTTACTACTAAACTGCTGAATGCGGTTTAAGGTATTATATATTCGCCTTATATAGCAAAACGGATTTAATGAACAGGTACCCGTTTACCATGAACACTGAACAGGTAGCTGTTTGTACTAAACATATAGCTGTTAATACCTAAATAGATCAGTTACTACTACTGAAAGCAGTTTAAGGTGTTATATATTCATCAAATCTTGTCCTATAGCGACCATTATTAACTTCAGCATCCTTGTTTATGACCATGAAACCAAACGGATCTACCCAGCACTTTGAACACATGTCCCGAAACAATTTCATGCTTATGGTGGGACTTATATGATCCTCATACGCATGTTTTAAGTTTAATTCATCTTGCTCAAATAATATAATTAGATTCGCATTATCACGAATTAATTGCTTTGGAATTTTACTGTAAGTTTGACCCAAATACAAACAATCAATATCGTTATGCCTACCCATAGAAAAACATGCCCTTATGTTGTTTTGCTTTTCACAAGCGATATCATCGAAGATAAAAATAGAGTTTGATTTTGCACAATTAGGCTCAATCACATGTTGATTGTCGCTGAAGGTAAAGTAACCTATGTCCTTCATTGGAAGTAAGATTTCCTGTAAAAGTTTGTACTTGCTTTGATTCAATGACTTAGAGTATACGTATACATGTTTAAATTTCAAACCATTTTTTTCAGTAAGCAGACTTATAATTGCGTTTGTTTTACCGCAATTGGAGGGGTCTCATATAATACCACGTATACTACTAGGAAGTAAATCACCATGTTTTGAAGTAATAGACTTTTCATCAACGTCATGATTTTGAATCGAGTTTTTGTTTCTGAGCAACTACTTTCATCTTTGATGGATGAAATAAAACTAAACGAATAATTACAACATCTTTATTTATATATTAGACTATATTACAATAATAATTATAATTTTTCACTTCTCCGGTGAGTGGACTGTACTGTACAATAGCATCATGGAGAATAAGACCATACACAACGATTCCATTATAGAAATGTGTTTAGAGATTCCATTTCCAATTTGATGTCTACTGTTGAGTTTTTAAGGATTCATTTTGTTTAGAGCAGTCGATTACAAATACTGGACATGATTTGAATTCGAATAGTTGAATAATGCATCTTTATTGTCGTCACCATAGTAATCACACCGGAACTTCGAAAAATTGTGATAGGCGGGTATGTACTGGTTAACACTGAAGTTCAAATGCATTGCTTCATATGGATAATAGTCAGAATTCAGATGTACTTTAAGGTTTCTGATGCTAATGTGATCAAAATTTCCCGCCCTTGCCGACTTTGTGTACCTTTTACCTTGTTGGAATGCAACAATTATCCAACGTGGTTTTTCCAACTGCGTTGATGTTTTTATTGGCCATATGTCTGAGGTTGCTTGTTTTAAAGGAGGTAATTCATACAACTCCCATTGTTGAAATGGAACAGTAATAATAGAATTTTATTGATTCCTTCAAATAAGTTCAGTTTTGCAGCATCACTAAGTGTTAAGTGTGGTACTTTCCATTGAATTTTATTTAAGGTTATTGTTGCATCACCTTCACCATAGTAGCAGTTTGTATCGCTTCTAGATCGAATTAAAATCAACTCTTGACGCATATTCACAATAACTTGACGATAATCCTCCATTATTCCAAATATGTGATTCAATGGTATGCATACTGTAAAAGATTTTTCACCATTTTGCTCGTCAAATTGTACTTGTAATGGTTCTTCATTCTTTGGTGACCATCCCAAATAGCTTAGTGCTTTGCTCTTGCTTGCCGTATAAGAAATATATCCCTTAAGCGTAGATGTTATGCCTGGATTTCTGCAAACATCCACTCTTTGAACACCTAACTCATAACGAATTTCTTCGAAAAGAAAGTTGGGAAAATTTTTGGTTAAGTTGCATGCTTTTCCTTCATTTTTGAGCTGAAGTTTACCTTCTATATACAGAAAACCATCGTAAGTAGCCGTAATTAGGTCTTGGCTTTGAATTAAGATACGTATTTCTTCGGAAGGTCCATATTTAGAAGATCCATAGGGAAGATAAGTGTGAATATCTGATTTGATTATAGTATCATCAAAATGTACGTTTTGAAACATGTTTAGCGATTTGGCCATTGTCGGTGAGAACTTTTAAACCAATTGATGTTAAAAAGTGGTTTTCTGCAGATGTTAACCGCAATAAGGGTTGATGACTAATTAATGACTTACTGTAGGGATGATGTCTTTTATACGAATTTTTGAAAGATGGAATTGGTTCTTTATTAATTCTCAGGCCCATGTTCTTTTAGTTCTAAGCGTACTGTGAATGGTTCACTTTCACCGAAGTCTATTAATTCGCCCTTTTGATTAGTCAAATTAATGGTTATATTACTAATTATGTCGGTGTTTACTTCTAAATATTGAGTATTGCTGGGAGTTTTATCTAGAGGATAACCTGGTGGAACTGAAACGTCAATCTCATATAATACTTTTGCAGGTTTCCGTTTCGATAAGATCCTTTATAATGTTGCACTCTACGTGTAGATTAGTGTGTTTTAGAATTTGGATGTCTAACGCAGACGTATAAAAAATATTTGGTTCTAATATTTTAGACTCAAACCATAGCATGCGGCCAATGCTATTCTCTTTAGTAAAATCAATCTCAAATGAACTGTTTATCTCACATTTAAGTGTATTGTTGTTTGCTCTAATGCTAAACTTTTCTGTGGGTATCTTAGATTTTATATAATCAACAATTTCATCCAACTCATATGCACCGTGTGTAATATTAATCACTTGCAAATGAGATGGATTCGTTCTAAAATAAAATCTATCGTTGCCTGTATAAATGTTTCTAATGCTGTTGCAGCCGTAAAATCCCACCAATCCAATAACGTACTTCTTCCTCAAATCTAGCTCTATCGGTGGATAAAAGTTGTAGCTAACTGTGTTACCAACACCTTCTAAACTGAATGTTATTGACATAACTGAGAAAATTTGATGTTGTACTGATTATTTATATAAAATTTGGGTGCCCGCAAATAATTGTATTAAATTTTTTATCTTGGTTGTAATTATAATAAATTTTACACCCCCGAAAGTAGCTAATCACTTCGATTGGTGGTCGAAGATTAGCGAAACTATCGTAATACCATACCCTTTTACCGCGCTTTTTGTAGCAAACCCAATGCGTACCTGGTCCGCTTTGACTACCTAAGTTAATAATTCCAGATTCATTTTTCCGTGGTAATTTAGGCATGTTATCTCTCATAAAAATATCCCTAAAGTAGGGTACATTTTTGGTGTATTTCTTTAAATCAATATCTGTTAACGGTCTTTCAGGTAATCTATTCAGTTTTTTGGACACGGTTTCAAGTATAATGCACCACCACCAGATTTGTATGGTTTTAGATAAAGTGCACCACCTTTCTTATTCGTGGAGTCTATAGCGATCGATTCCATCATACGATTATGGCGTGATGTCTCTTCTTGCAATTTTCTAGCATTTTTAGCTTGATTGACTGCTTTAGCAATTCCTGATGCACCACCAGCTAATGCACCGATTGCTGATAATCCAGCGAATAACGGAATAAGAAATGGTAAAAACCCACCTTGTTTAGGTATGGAATTACCTAGGAACTTTAATATTTTCTTTCCTCCTAAACTTTTCACCACACGTTTTGCCGTTCAAAGGGCTGACTTTATTGTGTCTGTGAAATTTCCGTTAGGTTTAATTTTTTTAGCTATTGTTTTTCGTAAATGCAATACATTTCCACCATTGCATTTATTCTTCTTCTTCAGATTAGATCGACGTTTACACCCCATTCCCAATTTTCTCTTTGCTTTCATGATGGTACTGACTGCTAAAGCTGCATTCGTTCACCTAACGTTGCGTCGAATGAATTAAAGCGCTCCCAAGCTTTTTTTTGCAAAATTTTATCTGCTTTATGTCTACTTTCTAAATCTCGGTAATCTCTGTAACTGATATCATGAAGTTTGCACTGAGCATCTAATTGATTAATACCGGGGTCTTCGTGTGCGAGTCGTTTCTCTAATTTAGTACCAGGACAACAATAGTGGTAACCGGGTAAATGCAATTCAAACGGAAGTTTATTGATTAAGGTATTCATTAAACCACTCGCACTCTTTTGCTTCTTACATAACATTGTTTAACTAGATGGATAAAGCAGGGTATTTATACCTAAATTGAGAAAAACAAACCATAGCTATTAATATTTCTTTATTTAGTAAATACTATACATTAGATAAGCAGGACGATAATTCAATATTTCCATTAAGCATACAGTGTTATGTGAATTAATATTATACTTAGCATTTATAACATCTTCAGTGTCTTTGTAGATGCCATCATCACTACCATGGAATTCTTTCTCGTGAAAACGACGGTAGTCAACAACTTGTTGTATGAACTTTTCATAAAAAACATGTCAGATTGTAAGATTCAAGAAATTCCAATCTATAGCTTATTATATCCTTTAAGTTGAATAGTTCTTCAACATTATGGGCATTGAATGTGCAAGAACAGCAGTTGTAGTTTTCTATCATAACATTTTTTAAGATTCTGTCATATCCTTTAATCAATTCCCAATTGTAATAGATACCAAGATTGCTGGATAGAGATTCATAATGTTGATCATATATTATATCTTCTTCTTCGTTTACATTCGACCAATCAATTTTGTTTTCAATTTCTTGAGATCGGCAAAATTGTAATTCTACATATGAATGCCATCTTAGAAGTTCATTCTATTCCTTCATATCCAACACTACATTATTATTACTTTGATCACAATTACCACACCCCATACGCACCACGGGTGCAAGGTTGAGGTGTGTACTGTATCCAATTTCCAGATGTTTTGCATGATGGGTATCGTTCGATAGTTTATAATAAGTACAATCGATTAAGTATTCCTTAGCTGCTTGTTTATACACTTCATCCTTATATTCAAATGATGATGATGATGCCCAGGCAGTCTTAAGAGAAGAATAACCTTCATCGTGTTTCTCTTCATTTTTGCTACTACTACTACCATCACTATTTTGACAGCGCCAACAACAAAATGTTAAATTGTTATTCTAAGCTCTATACGATCTCTATATCTTCTGGGGAATTCCCTTCATCATAGAAGTTAGCAAATGTTCAACCTATTCCCAAAAAAGGTGATAACACCGATCCCTCAAATTACAGACCAATTGCCATCACTTCCATTTTGTCTAAAATCATGGAAAAAGCCATCAATCAACAACTGCTCACGTTCCTTGAAACTAACAAACTCCTCAGTGACCACCAATATGGGTTTAGGCAAAGTCGTTCAACAGGCGATCTTCTTTCATATGTGACCCAAGTTTGGAACAATACAGTAGAGCAGTCAGGTGAAACAGTTGTAGTCGCTTTAGATATCTCAAAGGCATTTGACCAAGTTTGGCATAAGTGTTTACTTGCCAAACTCACCTCGTTTGGGTTAAATGATACGCTCATCAACTGGGTTTCTAGTTTCCTTGATAAAAGACGAATACGTGTCGTAGTTGATGGCTTTTTTCAAAAAGTTAGCAGTAACGCGGGCGTACCACAGGGATCCGTTATAGCGCCTACGCTTTTCTGCTGTACATAAACGACCTTATTTCTTCAACAACTAACCCCATCCATTGCTTTGCTGACGATAGCACTCTTCACTGTAGTTCATCTCAGTCTACTCATAGTGATAATCCACCTTCTATGTCAAATCAAGAAATTAAAGCTGAAATGGCAAATTCAATCAACAAAGACGTTCAACGTATTCTCGAATGGGAAGCAATAATCTAGTTAAATTTAATGCTAACAAAACTCAGTGTTGCCTTATGTCCGCCAAAAAAGATCGATCATTTCCTGTTGTAAGTATGAATGGCTCAGTTCTTAAGTTTTCAGACTCTATTACTCTGTTGGGTATGACTGTATCTTCAAATCTCTCATGGGTTGACCATCTTCTGTCAGCTACCAAAACAGCTGCTCGTAAAATAGGCTTTTTGTACAGATCTAAGCAGTACTTTACCTCTCGACAACTCTTTCTGCTGTATAAGGCCCAAATTCGGCCTCATCTGGAATATAATTCTCACCTTTGGGTTAGTGCTCCCCAATACGCTCTCGATATCGTTGATCTTATTCAAAAGAGAGCGATTAGGCTTATAAATGACCCGTCTTTAACTTCTCACATACAGTCCCTTGAACATAGAAGGATGGCTTCAGTTCTTTCTTTGTATTATCGTTATTACCACGGCTATTCTGCTGGTGAATTACATTCTTTGATACCATCTCCGGCTATCTTTGCGAGAAACACTCGGTTCGCTCATTCACATCATCAGTATGCAGTACAAATCTCCACTTGTCGTACCAACGGGCGCAATCCACATTTTTATACACGGCTTCTAAACTCTGGAATGATCTCCCTAGTTCCTGTTTTCCTCTCACTTATGATATGAGAAAATTTAAGGTAGCTGTTCATAGGCATCTATTGGCAATTCATTATTCCTCTATCCATCCTCCTAAGTGTTCCTGAGTGCTTTAGCACGATAGGCCTTATTTAGCCTGTTCAGGTCCACAATCATAAAAAAAAAAGATCGTTACTGCAATGATGTGAGGCATCCATATATAACGGTGAACTTCTGAGTTTGGATCGTTCCAGAAATGATTTTATTGCTGCTTGCATGACTTTACTTGCTCACAATTTCACTAAGACTAAACACTGTTTAAGAAAATAATTCTAGTTAAAGTATACCCCCATTTTACATATGGTAGGGGTGCTACTATTAAAAAGAAAATGTTATGTTTGTTGTTTTGCCAGCTGCACCCAAACTACTTATGAACACATCCTTCGTGTTTAGGAGTGTTTTAAATTCTTCAATTCGTGTTTATTCTTTTTTGAAATACACATAAAACCGTTCCGGTAATACACATTTAAAATCACCCGTTTCTATCACTATACGTTCACCGTACTTAGTATTAATTATATCTATATTCGCTACTTTATACTTTCTCGATATATCGAGCTCGCACGCATTTTTAAAGGGTTTGCAATAGGTGCTTTGGTTTAACCCTGTTAATTCCATATTTAACAATTACGAGTTGCAGACTGACTGATCTCAACATACAGCTCGCTGCAATTTATATAAGAAATATGCGTCCTTGACTACATATTACAACATGCTTAAATACCTACTTTTGAAATGTAATATGATGATGATCAGCCCCAAAAATTTATATTTCCCGCCAAAAAGTTTGTGACCCTGAAAATTTTATTCTTAGATTTCCTATTTTTAGCTTTTCACCTTGACCTTTTTATATTTCTAAGAAATGTAATATGACACCACCGTAGGTCAATAACCTGAAAACTATTTTTAGATTTATGATTACCGTGCAACTTCTATTTTTAGATTTGACCTTGACCAGCTCCAAAAGCTTACGTTTTTCACCACCAGCGGGCCAGTGACCTTGAACTGGTCCAGAACCGGCCCTATATTACTACTGCTGCCTATGGTTTTGTTTGATTCTTCTAATCGTATAATAAAATTGAAAAACTTTCGATGGCATTTTTCTCTAATTTTTTTTATCAAAGCCTATAAGAATTTTATACGTATGTATTGAGAAAAAAATAAGCAATGCAAAAATGCAAATATATATATATATATATATATATATATATATATATACACTATATGATTACAGGATAAATAAAATTATGTGCGCTTAAAAAATTATCTAAACCAAGCACTTAATAGAGTATTTGTAAATGAATAAAAAACTATCTAAACACTTTCTTGTGAAACGCAATGCAAAAGAGTTATTGAGTGCATCCGATTATATTGAATATGTATATATATATATATATATATATATATATATATATATATATATAGTCAAACAATATTATTTTATAATCTTGATAAAGTAGTAAAGACAAACCAAAACGTAGATTATTTATAACAAAGTGTTACTTTAATACATGAGTTTATATCCTGAAATGTCAAATACATGAGTTTATATCCTGAAATGTCATCACATTAAAATATTAATACTGTGGAAGCCTAAATGACAATATATATATATATATATATATATATATATATATATATATATATATATATATAATCCCTTTGCCAGATTCTTGATAACTATCCTGAAAATTCATTTTACCAGTAATTCTAATTATTAGTAATTTAGAAATTATTTCAAGTTAAGTAGTGTACTTTGACATTCTTAAAAGCGTTCATAAATGTCCTTTTACGTCAAAATTAAAATCACCTGCGTAGTAGTCATAGTAGTGTATGTTGTACTATTTTTAAAAATATATATATATATATATATATATATATATATATATATATATATATATATCATATATGACGTGTCAGTGACAACACTCTATTACCTGACTCAGTAGTACCTTGTATTCGTTACTTAAAATTTTTATATACAATTTATTTTACTTACAATTGAATTTTGCTTGAAATATTAATAAACGTAAAGTTTTATTCGAAAGAATGTTTTTACGTTTTATCATTCTTAGCTTCAGAGGCGGAAATTTACAGGCAATTAGTTAATGCTTCATGTGTCTCGTTGATGTCATGTTTGGTTTTACTAAACACTTCCTTAAGTGGGAAAAAATTTTATATTTCCTTTTATAATTATTTGAAGCAACTTTGAATTTTTTGTGTTCGATTCCTTACTTTATGTTCAACTATTACGTATTTCAAGAAACGTTTGTTGTACATATATTTATGATATATTAGGTATGCAATTTATTTGTAGATATTTGTAATATCATTGAATGATTTTTAATCCATAGTATATGTAAAAGTAAAACAAATATTGTAAGCGTTTCATACAACTTAGTGCTTTATATAGAGCTTTATGTACAACAATTGAAATTAAATATTGTTAACAGGTACAAGGTATATTTTGAAATCTTGTAAAACACGATGCCAAATTTAAAAGTATTTAATAACTTACTCGAAAATAACATAATTAGATATAAAGTTGTGTATAAACGTCACAAGGTATAGCATGGATACTCAATAAGTTAATTTTATGCATTTTCCGTGGCAATATGGATTTTCACCAAGTGATATCAGAATCGTTATTTATGTATCAGTCTCGTTGGAGAAATGACCTAATTCATTATTAGCGACCATCTATCTCTCTCTCTCTCTCTCTCTCTCTCTCTCTCTCTCTTCTCTCCTCCTCTCTCTCTTCTCTCTCTTCTCTCTCTCTATCATTCTCTCTCATCTCTCCATTCTCCATCTCCATCTCTCCATCTCTCCATCTATCTCCATCTCTCCATCTCATCCATTTATCTCTATCTCTCATCTATTCTCCATCTCTCATCTCATCTTCCATCTCTCATCTCCATCTCTCATCTCATCTCTCATCTCCATCTCTCCATCTCTCCATCTCCATCTCTCCATCTCTCCATCTCTCCATCTCTCCATCTCTCCATCTCCATCTCTCCATCTCTCCATCTCATCTCCATCTCTCCATCTCCTCTATCTCTCCATCTCTCCATCTCTCCATCTCTCCATCTCTCCATCTCTCCATCTCATCTCTCCATCTCTCCATCTCCATCTCCATCTCTCCATCTCTCCATCTCTCTCCATCTCTCCATCTATCTCCATCTCCATCTCTATCTCATCCTCTCCATCTCTCCATCTCCATCTCTCCATCTCATCTCCATCTCTCCATCTCCATCTCTCCATCTCCATCTCATCTCCATCTCATCTCCATCTCTCCATCTCTCCATCCATCCTCTCCATCTCTCCATCTCCATCTCTCCATCTCACTCCATCTCTCCATCTCTCCTCTCTCCATCTCTCCATTCTCCATCTCCATCTCTCCATCTCTCCATCTCTCCATCTCTCCATCTCTCCATCTCTCCATCTCTCCATCTCTCCATCTCTCTCTCATCTCTCTCTCTCTCTCTCTCTCTCTCTCTCTCTCTCTCTCTCTCTCTCTCTCTCTCTCTCTCTCTCTCTCTCTCTCTCTCTCTCTCTTAGTCCTGATTCCCTAACGGGAATGTGGTAGTATTCGTGTTCGCATTAATATCTTGCCTCCATTTTTCTGTGTTTTGTGCGTCTTCAGCTAGTATATGCATCGGCTAGCCAGCCATTTCTGTTATTTGATTTATCCATCTTGCTGGAGAGCGTCCACGTAGCCTTTTTCCTTCTACTCTGCCTTGAATGATAAGTTTTTTCATGTTACTTGGTTCTCTTCTCATAGTATGGCCAAAGTATTTCAGTATCGTAAGTTGAACTGTGCTTGTGAGTTTCTTTTCAATATTGAATTCGTCTAATATGGAAGTACTAGTGCGGTATTCTTGCCAGGATACATTTAACATCTTTCTCCAACATACCATCCCCGTAACGTCTATCTTCCTTCTCTTGCTTTGTCGTAACGTCCAGGATTCACAACCGTAGGTCAGTATCGGAAATATTAGGCAGTATACTAGTCTTATTTCTAGATTTTTGGACAGGTGTTGATCTTCCCATAGTTTGGTAAGTTTGGTCATCGCCATGTTTGTGAGGTCGCATTTGCGCTTAATTTATACATCTAGGTTGCCTGTGATGGTAATTAGTGATTCTAGGTATACCAGGTCAAATCTGTCTATCATCCTTACATGTGGTCTGTTATCGTTAATTCGATCAATTATAATTATCTTTGTCTTAGTCGTATTTAGTTCCAGATCCAGTCTTTGGCTTTCATTTTCCACTAGTTGTATAAGTTTCAAGATTTTCTTTTCATTCCTCGCTAATAAAGCTGTGTCGACCGCATATCTCAAATTGTTGATTTTTTGGCCGTTTATCTTTCCAATTTTTAAGATCTTTCCTCATACTCCCCATAAATATTAGACCGTTGAAGCGATAGTATACATCCCTGCCTGACTTTCCACACTGAGGATGAAAATCATGAGAGTGTGTGTTATTTATGTTAATTTTACTATTGCTGCAGATATATAGCTGGTGTATTAAGGATATTAAATGGTTCGAAACACCCATTTCAGTCAGTATGGTGAATAGGTATCCCCACTTGACTTTGTCAAATGCCTTACTATAATCAATGAAGCATAGTAATAAGGGGATGTTGAATTCGCGAGATTTTGTCTGTCTTAAATTCAATATTTATGTTCTCTAGTTCCTTTACCTTTAGTAAATCCCGATTGTTCAGCTGGCATCTGAGGTTGTATATAGGGTTTGAATCTTTCGTGTATTATTTGCAACATAACTTTGCTAGCATTTGAAATGAGGGTAATGGTTCTATAGTTATCGCACTTAGTGGTTTTACCCTTTTTATGGATCGTCGTTATGGTGGATCTTCCCCATTCGTCAGGCCATTATTTTGTGTGCCAAATTCTTTGACAGAGATAGTGCAACAGCTCTATGCCTTGTTCTCCTGTTGCCCGTAATAATTCAGCTGTGATATCGTCTGGTCCTGCTGATTTATTTTGTTTTAGTTTCTTAACTGCTCTTTCAACTTCGCTCTTCAGACCAAGCTGGTAGCGTAGTGGTGACACGACCTGCTCAGCATTCGGGAGGTAATAGGTTCGATTCCCAAAATTTACGCTAAGTTTGACTTCAACACTCTCGTGAATCGTAGACTCGTTTTTGATCATTTTTTTTAAATCGTAGCTTGATTCATAAAGAATACGTTAGTCCTACTGCTGATTTTAATCAATTGGTCGTAATGTCATGTATAGAGCTGAAAAGAAATTAATGTTTTTTTTAATTTTTGGACCGATAATTGATATCATTTCACAATACCAGATTAAATATTTATATTTTCTGAGCATTTACGTTCTTCTTATTTACTTTGATATCGCAGTTATTAAGGGTGTTACAGGGTTTTGTTGAAATTAGTGCATTAGCACACTTTTTATGGGTTACAGCAGCTTTGGGACAATCTGCCTCAAGAGTCGCTTGATAATGTCATAATAAGCATGGGAAAACGGATGACTGCTATCATAAGTGCAGGTGGAGGTCACACACGTTATTAAAACATTTGTTATTGTTGGGGTCTTGAATCGTTATTCTTAGTTAATTTATTGTTATTGTTTTCCTTTGGCCCGTTGGCCGTTGGTCCAAGTTATGCGCTAAACTACAAATAAAAGTTGATGCAATAAAAATAGAGAATAGATTTAGTGACCTCTGTAACAATCAAAAATGAAGGGAAATCTTTCGACTCCCTATCAACCCATAAAAAGTGTACCAATGTACTAATTTCAATAAAACCCTGTAGCACCCTTAACAACTGCGATATCAGAGTAATTAAAATAATTAAAATGCTCAGAAAAGATCAATCATTAATCTGGCATTATCAAATCATACAAGATCTCATTCGTTCACTATGCAGTGTCTCAAAAATTAATAAAAATACATTACATTCTTTTCAGCTCTGTATATGCCGTTTTGACCAATTGTTTAAAATCAGCAATGGGTTAAACGTGTTTTTGAATAATTAAGCTACAATTTGAAAAAAAATTATCACAATCGAGTTAAGGGTGCAAGAGAAGATTGAAGTCAAACTTAGAGTAAATTTTGCAAATTGTTCAATATATATCAGTTGTTTAATTTACTTCTGTTGTTTATTTTTGTTAGCTGAGATAAAATTTTTGCGTTGAGTGTAAAATTGCATAACGGGTTACGCCTATTGATACTTGAATTAATATATAATATTTTGAGTTTAATGATTGATCTGAAATTGCTTAATGAGCCAGATTTAATTATTTTGAACTACTTGACAGTCAGGAAAAGACGGAAGACGAATAATGGAATATTTTTATTCAGTATAAATTACAGATTTGAAGTATTAAAATCCAAACCTATTGATGAATGTTTTAAATACGATTTTTAAAGAGAAAGTATTCAGAAAAGATAACGATATTATTTATGATAAAAGCACTTATCGTTACGTATTAAATTTTTCAGCAACTAATCAACCAACGTTTTGTTGATATAAAAACTATCAAACCGACTTTTTATTTTGTTTTTTTTTTAATTGGGTAATATTATTTGATACAGAATTTTATAACAATTATAAACATAAATTTATTTGTATACGAGGGCTACCTAGAAAGTATTCAAATTAACGTTTTATGACTTGAAACTTTTATATATACGTGTGATCGATAAATTTACGCTGCCCCGCGTATTTCAAAATTTCTTTTGGAGTGTGATTGAATTTGAGTTATGAACGGTTTAATGAGTAGGCTTCAATCCTGTTTTCCACGGCCACATACGATTAATTTAACATCCGGGCTAAGACTATTTATTTTAGAAAAATTTAAGATTGTGGTGGCGGCTAGAGACAATTTTTCCTGGACAGAACATTGCCAGTTGCAGATTTATGGTAAGTTAGGGTATTTGAAACTACCTTTCAATCGTTTTACTCTTTATATCGATTCCGCCCATTTCCACTGTAGCTGGCTTTGCAACCCGCTTACTTCGGTAAGCCTGCACGACGCCTAGTGCGGTTTAGACGTGTAGCAACACAAAACGATAAGTGTTATGTAAGACTTATCAGTTAATTGAAATGTGATTAGTTTAAAACTGAAGTTATCAGATTAAATGATATGACTTATTTTGGATATGATAGTTTAGAAACGTATTCAATTGCTTAGAATGTCAGTTTAATGTTATATTAATTACACAATGGCCTAATTACTAGTATACATATGTAGGCCACTTTGAACGTTCACTTTTATAAAATTATAGTAACATTTAGTTTTACTAAGTTACTACTAACTAGACTACTTGATTGATCAAGGGTAATCGATAGTTGATTATTATTATTCTTCTTGCTTTTTTTAGCACAGAAGTTGGAAGACATTCTAACTGCACAGATAGAAATCCCTTACTTTTAAGTTTACTAAAAGTCTAGGTTTCATTCTTGATGCAGATAAGCTAATCCCTTCTTACTCATTACTTATCTGATACTGACCTATCCGTAAATTAGCAGCGTAAATGTAGCACCTTTTTAAACAATTTAATCACAATTAAAGAGGTTTTTAGTAATATACTTGATGAAGGCAAAATTTTTTTAAAGAACAGTACAATTTATTAATTATAATTTATTTATTACAATTCATTATATTTAGAATTTACATCAGATCTACATACATAAAGACACGGTACTGTAGCAAAGTACAGGGCGTAGGTTCAAATCCTACTCAAGGTAAACTTTTTATTTGTCTTTAATAAAATTAATAATAATTTTTAATTGTACAATTGATTCACTTAAACTTGCTTGCGAAATACCCTCATATTGCATAAAAATTTTATTCTTGAGGACATTCTTCTTTTGTTGCAAATCTTCTTTTTGTAAAATGTTACATATATGTCAATTATTCTTATTTTGGCAAACAAAGAAAAAATAACCTTGAACAGATTCAGTCTTAAGTTGTACGTACCCATTGTGTGCTATTTAAGTCCTTTGTTACTAATAAAATTCTGTATAATAATGTACCAATTTCTTCTTAAAGTAAAAGATAAAAGTGACTTAATGCAATCTGTATAATCTAATTTCACCATAACAATATGTTACTTTTTGCTAGTCAACATTGAAATGGAAGTACGACTGTTAGCGATTTCGAAATAACCAGTGGATTATTTTAATATTTATTAATCTAAATCAATCTTCACACTTATGCGCTTTGGTCCTCATTCTGAGGTATTATTGTAACATAAATTGCAAAAAATACATTTCAGTATAACACTATTTTTTACATAACATGAAAATAATGGTAAGTGCAACGGTAAATGAAAAATGCCAAAAATTTTGACTAGAATCCAAAAATTCAATAATATGGAGGGTGTTCTACTAAAATGAGAAGGAAGGTTGGTGCCCTGTTGTTCCTGTCCTCCATGTATAAATGAAAATATCACATGAGCAAATAATTCTGTTGTCGAGAAGGCGGTGTGAATTAGTTTTTGACAATTAAGAGTAGGCAATTCAGAGATAGCGCCATCAGCAGCAGCGGACCGGTATTTCACAGTGTGCTGACGTTTAACATTTTGAGGTTACAACAAATAGAAAAATAATGTATCTAATAAAGTAGGTGCTCAAAATGATAGTTATTATTAACTATCAGTTATTGATAACATTTTTTTTAAATTAAAATTCCAACAGCCACTCTACGAGGATATAAACTTTCATTTTTAATCTTGTAACTTTCGCACTATTATAACAAACGGTCTACCGGGTGTAAATCAAATAGGGCCACCTCTGTAACTTTTGAACGGGTCGTTAGATTTTGTTCAAGTTTTGATTGGTTATATTAGAGCCAGTTTGGGATTTTTTATATAAAAAAACAATATGACCGACTTCAGGTTTCACCGGAAACACCCTGTATATTTTTACATGTTTGGATTCTACGGCTTCAAATACATACAGTTCATCTGCCAAATGTCAGCGCCATTTTGCTTTGACAGAGTCGGTTTCAGGAGCATGATGTGTCAATAAAAATTAGAAAATTAAAAATTACTGCATTATTTAGGAACCAAGGAAACCACTATGCATATCGTTTTACTAGTACTTGAAAGAGATATTTAATATACAGGGTGGCCCATGTGTTTCTATTGAGAACAGTGAGTTTTAATTAAAAATCCGTAATTTTTAAATTTGATCGTTAACAAACTTCACAAAAATTAATTATTAAGAAACATAATTCTGTGGGGGTAATTGTACGTCAATTATCTGTAATTTAAATAACGTCGTAATGATCGAAAAATAAAAAAAAAAAATAAAATTAAATTAAAATGGCGCCTGAGTTGACGTTTGACAGATGAGCTGTACGTATTTGAAACCCTAGAATACAAATATGTAAAAGGGCGTCCCATTTAAATTTTCAGCATTTGCGTCATTTCCGGCGAAACCGGAAGTCGACCATATTGTTCATATATATATATATATATATATATATATATATATATATATATATATATATATATATATATATATGTTGAGATGATTAAAATTTCATTAGTATAGCTATGTAATTCACATAGCAAGAAATATCATTAATTTGTACAAATGGTATATATATATATATATATATATATATATATATATATATATATATATATATATATAATTAGGTAGGGACGATTGATTAACATTGAGATGGACATAAATGTGTATAATTCATAATAAAATGTTAGAATAATAATAATCGACAGCATATTACACATAAGTATAAGGTATGCTAGTTATCGTAATGCATTAAATCAATTTCATTATTAGTTAGTAGGTTTATTTAAGCATAATATTCCCTAAAGACATGAAGTACAGGCTGTAGATAACAAACGTGATGTTAAAACTAGTATTAGGCATATATCAATGTCACAATTTCATTGTACGCAGCCAAGATTTATGAAAACATGCGTGTTAGTGCAAAAACGAAATATAAATGCTAAAATTAAATAAAAACAGAATAAATACATTGGTTATTAACAATAAAACATAAATAAGCCAGCAGTTCTGGAATAATTGTGATTAATTAACATTTACAGACATTAAATTAGTGATATGCAACAATTCTATACAAGTCTTTGAAGAACTTACAAACTTCCAAAAGTGTGAGAATAAATTAAATTAAGACATAAACATTAAGAATATACACTTTCACAAACATTTAAAGTGGTTAAGAGTGTAAAATTATACATTTAAAAATTATTCTATTGATTGAGGTTATGTTATTTCCTCGCATAAAAGTGATGTAAAAATTTTTATAGATTGGGACAATTTGGCCAAAATAAATTATAACAGGTAAAAATAGTAAAGTAGCCTCAATTTCAAGTCACAATTCACTATATTAGTGACTATTTTACCAAATTTAGTTTTTAAGGGTGTATGAAAATTTCAGATAATTTTCCTTTCAAATTAGCCGTAGGCATTTAAAGGATGTGTATTTATATGTAGTAGCATCTCAAATTCATGTGGAAATCAATTCCAGGCCTGAAAAGTGCATAAAATTAATATAAAATCAATAAATCAATGTACAAATCAGCATGTTTAATAATTGGAGGAATTAGTTCGTGTTTAGATTTATTTTATAGGAAAAATTGTGTAGATTCCAAAAATGTTGTTAGTTTTAAGATAGATTTAGGGGTTCAAAAGTTATGAGCTTTTGAAATTAAATTGTAATTTAAGAAAAGCATTAGCCAATCAGAATTGAGGAAAAATTTGAAATAGTTGTTGATAACAATCGATGAATTTGGTTTCTAACGATTTGCATATAAATAGAAGTGCTGAAGGATTAGTAGCTCTCTCAGTTTTTCTCTGTTCCAACAGCTTGCTAAAGCAAGATGTTGCCAAATTTTTTCTCGAAAACATTTTAAACAAAATAACGTCACTTTCAATAAAAGTAAAGTGCGGTTTTAGTATCGGAAGTGTTTTAAAAACAAGTGATATTCATTTGTCGGTAATTATTAAATTAAGGTTAGTTTACCTTTAAATAAAATTCGGTTGTTATCAGCTGCGAGTGAAAATATTTCCGGAGATTCGACATTGTTTTTTTTTAAGTTTTGTTTACGTTTGATATGGATTTTGTTAATTGTGTTTTCTCCGTGTTTCTATCATTATATATTTTAATTATTGGAAGCGTGTTTAATTTAAATAACCTTCAAACCACTGATGCATTTCAAAAATTATTTTGAAATAAAAGTAATAAAGTGTGATGATCCTTAAAATAAAGAATTATCAATATGAAGAAATATTAGTGAAACCTACTTAAACGAATAACCATTAAGAGAGAAGCAAGTTTGGATGTCAAAGAAGCAGATTGGGATTTCGAAGGAGCTGTTTTCTACGGTCAACTACATTAGCGTGAAGAAGATAAAGAGATCATTTTTATGTGAGTGTAATAACTTTATGTATGTTATTGTTGACATTGATATTTTCATTGGTGTGTTAATGATTTCCATACTTTGTAATAAACAGGATGTGCGACAACTTGTATGCATGTCCAAAGGGAACATTAATTGAGCTAAAATTAAATGGTTATTATAATATTTACTAAATTCAAACATATTTATATTTACATGTATATGACGTATTTCCTTTTTGCTTTTAATGAAAGGTCATATGAATGCGTATTCATAGCGCATGCTCAGATATACATTTGAAGATTTTTTTTATGTACAGGGAGTTGCACATATATCGATGCAATTTAAAAATTATAATTCTATTTCTTTAAACAAATTGGATAGTATAAAATATAAATGGGCGACAACTCAATGTGAATTAATTACATTACTTATAATTATAAATATTCAAAATCATAATATAAATCAACAAACTAATAATTTACCTTATCATATAATTTTAATGTGTCTTCTAAATTTTGAACCCTATCCCTTTGATGAGTCTTTACATGCGACTGTTAAGTTAGTTAGGCATAATAAATGTAAATCATATTGGCATTATTAATATTAGTTCAAGTTTAATTATTACCTATATATATATATATATATATATATATATTGAGATGCTTAGATAAGAGTAAGACAGGGATAGCTTAAACTAACAATTTCTTAAAAAAAAAGGGTGATATCAAGCATAATACATGTACGAGGGACGTAATTGATGTAATTTGGTTCACGATGACTAGAAAGTGGATTTGTTTTGGTTGAAACAGTCTCAACAAAGTTTATACATTTTGGTTTAATCATAAAAAGCATTGTGGTACTAACAAGAATGTCAGGAATGTTAAATAAACTTATTTCCGTAAATTTAATTCAGTACTTTAGTTTGTTTCAATAAATTTCAGTTTTTTGAAAATATTTTGGCATGTGAATATTTTACAGGTGTTTAACACAAAGTGTAAAGTTAGATTTATATTAGGAATTTTGTATAAGTAGTTTAGAATGCAGGAATTATGGTAAAATTTAAGAAAGGGTTATAATACGAACTTAATATGATCAATACTCACATAGTTATGAAAGCGAATGTGTGACAAACATAGTGATGCATTTTAAATATTAAGAACAGTGTATAGAACATATTTACATAAAGATATTTACATGCAGATACATTTTTATAGTAGAATTTTAGAAAAGTGTGTTAAACGATATAACTTCTTAAAGTGACATAAAAATTATACAATGCAAGCGAGATGAACAATAAATACAATAAAGACAGTTATTACAAGTTATTTGGATAACATTTCGAGTTACTTGGACGTTTTTAAACGCAAATTATTTGTGATTTTAGAATTAAGTTTGGTTATGTCTTAAATTTAATGTTTTTTCACAAATTTATAGTTTTTAGATTAAGTTAGGCTTAAAATGGACTGTTAAAGTGAATAATATGAGGTTTTCCTCATTTTTACATAGTAATTTAATTTGTACATAGCATTTCAACGGAAAACTTATGAAATGGGGTTGATTATATGGTAACTATAAAATTCCTTTAAATTTAAGATTTCGGACATTTAATATGTGTTTTGCAATGCAAAATTTAGTCAGGATTATATATTTGTAGTTAATTTAAGTGTAGTTTGTAAGATTAGTTAGATATAAGCAATTTTAAGTTAGAATAGGTCATTTTGCATAATATTTAAAAGAACCATATCATGTTGGGTATCTATTTATGCACAATTTAACACATTTCTGTTATTAAAATTTAAATCTATAGCTGTATAAGAAAGATATTGCTAAATTTCTAGTTTAGTTAAGTTTTCAAATTATTTTCGACCAATCAGAAACATAGTTACATTATTAGAATTGCTTAAAAAAAGTTGAAGATGTAACCAACAAAAGGGTATAAAAGGAATTGCCCTTGATCAAAATCTCTCTCTATAATTTGCCAGTTGTTTGAAAAAGTTAAAATAGTGTAGTGTTTTTTGTGCATCAAGTAAGTTTATATAACCTAAATAATTATCGGGAAAATTTAATAATAAACGGAGAGACGAGAAAATCAAGCGCAATTGTTTTTAAACCGACAATCGTTTACAATTAAAGTTAGGTTACCGATACTTCACATTCGTAAAGTTCATTACGAATAATTTTTTCTTACTTGTGACGAGTTATGTTTAACGTTTTAAAGTTTCGTTTGTTAAAGTTGAATACTGGTTACGTTTTGCCAAAATAAAATAGTAATCATTTTTCGTCAATTGAGTTTTATTATCTGCTGCGATCCTTTAAATAATTTATATTCGAGCCGGAGCCTAAGAAAATAAAGTGACATTAACTTAAAGTCTTTACAATCACTAGATATTATTTAAACGACAAAATTGAAAAGCAGTAATACAATAAAATAATATCATCGATTAAACATTTGTGGTTGGGCGAAGCCGTAAAGCATAAGAGAATAGCAGTTACCGAAGAAAAGTGACCAACAACCCGAGGACCAGTCTGCAGCTAGTGGGTGAATAGTAGCGGTGAACATCGTATACCAGAATTTCAATCATTATTGGAAAGTGCCTGCATCTACATATAGAACCATCTGTATGAAGACATCTGTTTGCAGTTTGGAATATGTACATGTAAGTTATTTTTGATTATAACCCTATCTATCGTATTCTTATTTGTGTTGATTTCCTGCAATTATTATTTATTGTATGTATAGGTGTAAATGTTTATATAATACTTGTGTAAACACCTGCAAAATAAGAAAATGTAAACTTTCACCATTAACACTCATAATAAAATACTTATCTTTTTTGGGATTTTTTAATGGTGTACTTTAAATTATACAATCTAAACGTTTCGATAACACTTACAGTTATCTTCGTCAGTAGTAATGTTTGTTAAAAATTGTTAAAGATGTAGTAAACAATTTTCAAATTTTATATATATATATATATATATATATATATATATATATATATATATATATATATATATATATATAAGTCAGTTGAAAATGTAACAAAATTCCAGTGCCGTATTTTGTTACTATTAAGTAGAAACAATGAGGAATAATATATTATTTTAATACCTACTAAATGCATCTTTTTTTTAGTACAAGTTATTTTAACAAAGAAAATACTAGAACTAAATGTATTTTACCAGGTAAGCATTGTTCCAACTAAAGCTTTAAAGAATACGCACTATGAGAAGCCAAAGAAACAATGAACACCCAACCTTATGCAAGTAACGTTAATTTTCCGGGTATGAACAAAAATTTACAATGTGATACGTATAATAGGTAACTAGAATAAAGGAGACATAGTCAAATATATGTTTAGTTTACTATTGTAGCTAACAATCGATATTTCATCAAGAGAGTAATGTATATCCGAGTCAACATTGACTTCTATGCATCAATGAAAACTTTGTTACGGTTTTGTTTAAAATGTAAAGCTGGGCACAAATCTACGTATCACCGGATTGCTTTTTTTTATTATATGAACAGAAGTATGAAAGTAGCTTGAGCTAATAAAAAAAAAGTTTCACATGTATCTGTTAAAGCGTGTTACGTAAAAATTTATTTAATATTGGTTTACATTTTAATACCTCCCACTACTTGTTTATGAAAATCTTTATTAAATAGTGCAATTACTTATGTATTTAAGTAATACAACTAAACACATAATTCACTATATACGGGGATATCATAACTAGTGTTATGATTATCATCGATTATTAATCATAACACGTGTTATATTTAGTAAGAGAATATAATTCACATGTCACATGGTACACTTTTGATTACTTTCATTGGTTAAAATACAATAACAAAATCGCAGAATAGGCTATCAAATCGGTGGTAATTTTATCACCGCATGTTCACTATCACATGATTTTAATGAATAAAATAGTTTACTGTCAGATCATTTAAAATTGTAGACTTTAAAAAATGTATTTTCTATTAACGTTCATTATATTTTCTTACCAAATATAACACGTGTTATGATTAATTAATAATCGATGATAACACTGTTAGAACCTTTAGAAAATTGTAGACTTTACAAAAATATTTTTCTATTAACGTTCATTATATTCTCTTTAGAATATCCTTATTTACTTAACCTAAGGGTAAGACGCTTTAGCTTTCAATTATGGAAAGTAATTGTTTTTAGAGAACCGGATTTTTTGAATTTAAAATGACATAATAAATCCACTTTTACGTTTCGATTTGTATAACTGTGTTAAGTGGTATCAAGCGCTGTTTTTTAAAGCATATATGTAAAATACCTAAGGGATATAGCTAAATAAATAAGTAATATTTCTGTTTAAATTCCCAATCTGCAAGGATACAAATAATTCAGAAAACGTTAATTTTGCGGGTCTAATGTACGTCATATATCAAAAGGCGCGTATTTATTGGGTTGAAATTGGTTAGTCTGATATTGGTAATACTTTGATGTTCCCACAAGCACACGCATCCTTTGGGTTAAACAAGCAATTTGCAAGTTTGTGTTTCAAGTTCCGGTAGAGAAGTGTTCTTATCCGAATCCTTAGGCCTACTTAATGCAGTATTAGAATATGTATAATCCGAAACATCTATACCTTTAGTTTACATAGTCTAATAGTTGACGGTAGTATTGTATTTTAGAAATGGCTAAACCGTCGAATAATTCGATCGTATCCTTTTCACATCTGTAACTAGTTATGCAAATAGATGTTTGGATGCTTGAGTTTAAAACATAAATTAAGTAATTCATCTATACGTATGATAGACTTCGTCATGTATACGGTGTTCCACACAAAACGCCTTTATACTAGAAGTATGTCGAGAACGAAAAATGACTTCAGCTTGAATTTTGGTTGTAGGGATATGCCTAAGAAATTTAAATGATGATGTGTTAGGATATGCACAAGGTCTTAGATTGCACGTTTACTAAAAAAAATTGAATTTAACAATCCTATTAAATTCGCGATAAAAGAAACTTTACATAAAAATGAATATTTCACTAACGAGAAATCGTAGCAAAAATATGGTGATTACAGTACAATGTGTTTCAGAAAGAATATCGGCAATATAAGGCTTTATAGAGTTTATTCCTTTTGACATAAAATCATAAATGATACACCAAATGAAAGAACAACTCAAACAGTTTTCGTTGTATGCATTCACATGAACTTTTTCCTTTATCTTGCGCTTGAATGAGTAAATACAGATGTTCCTGAACAGAGAGTATGTTCCTTTTGAATTTGCAATGAGTGAATCTGTAGTTATAATTTAAAACACGTTTCATATTAAATTCCTTTGGACTTGTCCTAGTGACAGCACCGGTGAATGGTACCATCTTCTTGAAGACACTAGCTGTCTTTGTAAATAACAACGTGTTGAATGAGTGAGAGAGCCTTTCACACAAGGCCCCAAGAAATATGTATATTAAGAAGGCCAACCGAGAATTAGCAATGCAGTTGAGTTGGTGGGAAGAGCTTTAAAGGAATACAAATAATTACTTTCTTACCGGTTACAATTATTACAAGCTCAAAAGTCTACATACTACAGTTTACGCCCCAACTTCGACAATGAAATGTTGATGCACAACGATGAGCCCTACGTATCTGGAATCAGAGAATCACACGAAACCATACCGTTGAGTGAACCGTTATACTGTAAATCATATTTCAAAAAACTAGAACTATTATTGACACATACATCCTTGACATATGTTCCTACTTATACGAGGGACGAGCTGAATTAATTGAGAATAAGAAGCACGATTAATATTTTCTAGGATTTTATTTTAAATGTGCTCAAAGTAGTTCCCTTCAACAATGATGCACTTGACCATTATTTCTTTCTACTGTTTAAAAACTACCAACCAATCTTCTTTGGGAATGCCTTCAAAACAAGCGTGAAATGTGGCATCAATCTCTTCATCAGACGAAAACCTTCTACCCCGCAAATTCCTTTTAGGCCCAAATAATATCCAAAAGTCGCACATTACTAAATCAGGCGAATACGGTGGAGAGTTAAAACTGCCGTATGGGACGATGCATTATCATGGTGCAGCATAATTCTCGTCTGGAATCCTACTGAACAAAAACATCAGGTAAACATTTTTCAGAGTACCACATACCGCATACATAACCTTTTTCATAGCTCGCTGCTTCTTTGTCATTGTTTGAGTTTCTTCATCTTCACGATTCTCTTGGCGGGTAGGTACGGCGAAAAAAGGAATATAGATTTCGTCACTTGCACACTACTTTGGAAAAAAAGTGGTGTTCACTATTATTTAAGAGATTTAAAGTTTCACAGTAAATTCTTGCACGGTCTGCTTTTAAAGGAAGTCATAAAAGTGATGCGGCACAAAACGACTAACCACTTTTTTTAAATGCAGGATCCAATTTTCGGTTGATGCTTTATTACCGCATAAGTGACTTATTGTCCTCTTCAATGACTTTTTTACAGTAGCAATGTTTTTGCCGGTAACAGCCGTAGGAGGTCGCCCTGCGTTTTTTTGGTGCTCAACACAATTCCTTTCCCGTTCAACTTCCTTACACCATCGGTAAATTGTAGCCAATGAGGGTGCTTGCTCATTAAAACGCGAACCTAAACTCTCTTTGCACTCATAAGCGCTTAAACATTTTTTAATGTAATTTAAAGTTCATGATTCGAACATACTCTCTGGTTAGTTTCATTTTTTTACTTGTAATTCCACTTTGAAAAACTAATACCTTGAGTTATAATGAAGGCAACTTTAACAGCAAAACTTCAAATGACCGAAAAGGAATTGCTCTAGATATATATTGTTAGTATGTCTTGTTTTTCACGGCCTATTAGACCCTCTTATTCTTAATAAATTCAGCTCGACCCTTGTATTTAACATTAGAACAACGGGATTATACAAGGCATAAGCTTTTATTAAATTAAAAAGAAAGACTATTACATAACTGTTGCAAAATCCCTAATGAAACTTTTAGTCAATAATACTCATAGTCTAAATAATACGTATCAAAATCATTTTAGTAGTGCCTTCTAATCGTTTGTAATTGTATTTGCCTGCCCTTCACTGTGAACTGACAAATATTTCGTTCTGATGCTATGCGACTTTGTTGCGCGTACATAAAGTTTCGTGTAAATATACCACCGCTACCAACCGTATGTTTGTGTTTGCGCGAGTGCTTGTGCTTGTGCTCGTGCTCGTGGTCGTGGTCGTGCTCGTGCTCGTGCTCGTGCTCGTGCTCGTGCTCGTGCTCGTGCTCGTGCTCGTGCTCGTGTGTGTGTGTGTGTGCGTGTGTGTGCGTGCGTGTGTGCGTGCGTGTGTGCGTGCGGCGCGCATGCGTGCGTGGGTTGGTTGGTTGGATACGTGCGTGCGTGCGTATGTGCGTGCGTGCGTAGGTGGGTGGGTGCGTGCGTGCTTGCGTGTGTGTGCGTGTGTGCATGTGTGCGCGTATGCGTGCGTGTGCGTGTGCGTGTGCGTGTGCGTGTGCGTGTGCGTGTGCGTGCGTGTGCGTGTGCGTGTGCGTGTGCGTGTGCGTGTGCGTGCGCGTGCAGTTGCGCGATCACGTGTTTGTGTGAGTGAGAATGCATATTAGTATCCACGATAACTCCAGATCAACACGTACGTACTTGAAATGTTGTATTTAAGTTTTTTTCATTTCTCCTGGATAAGGTTTTCGGAGATATTTCATCAGCGGAGAGGTGGGTTTTTAAGGGCAGTTTTTGGTTTTAATAAAATATTTTGATACAACGCATAATTAAGCGGCAAAGTATCTCCAAAGGTAGAATTTTTTCAATAGCTAAATAGCGATTATTTTTATTCATATTTTTTAAAGAAACTTTAATTTTACATAACTTTTCGTTACATAGTTTCATAACTTAAAGCAAACTAAGTCTAAAAATAAAATTAAATATGATTGAAAATACTTAAATTGTATTATCGGTCTATTAACGACTGACATGAAGTTTTAAACGTCCATCTGACACAAATTATTGGATTTGTTTTTAAAATGTTGTCTATTTTCGTTATGAACGCATCAAAACTAGTTTGCATAATTATCGGAAAACAATTATTATTAAATTTTTTTTATTTATTTTAATTTCCTATTAGTATGTTGAAAGGTAGTGTATTGTTTCACATGATATTTTAGTAGTACAAAATTGCCAGACCTAAGCTACAGTGTTTGATGATGGAGATATTGTCGTACAGTAATATTCCATTTCATCTAATAACGAAAACTTAATAAGTTGCCGTGAATTAGAAAAAACTTCTGGTGGTAGAGCAGCTTATAATTGCTTCTTGACACAAGAGTGAATTATCCTCTCCAGAATATTGGTAACAATGAGAAGCGAATTCACCTATATGATGGATTACTAAATAAAAACATTTTTATGACATTTTACAATCTTTTGAAGAACGTAAGTCTAAATTACTATTTAAAATGGTAGGTGGAAATAGCACAAAAGACAGATAAGCTAATGAAGCTTCGGTTAAATAAGCCACATGAAGATTTGTCATGCAGCTTTAGTATTTCATCGGTCACTGTAACTAGTGTGGCTGTAACTTGGACACAAGCATTATATCAAGGTCTTTTCAAAGTTTTAATGAAAAATAAATATAATTTAATGAATAAATAACCCGTGGAGGAGAAAAAATAAGACGTACTTTCCAAGTGCCTTCAGTACGTTTACGAACTGCAGAATAATTTTAGATTGCACATACATTTCATACTAGAAATCCTGTGTTACAACAGACATTAACGTGTAGCATCTATCTGGAATAGTTTTGTTGGTCTTGCACCTGATGGTGTCGTAACATTTGTAAGCGAATTATATCCTGCTTCCATCAGTGCACCTGGAGGTAGCCAACATAAGGTAAGTGAGATATTTTGGCTGTTGAAGGCTGATTTGTCTACGTGTGCCCAGGTTTATTCTTACCGATTTCGTCTTAATAACAGTGTGGCGCCCTTTTACTTGACTTTATTCTGATTACGACCCTTATTTGCCACTTTTGACAATACGACTAACCACCTTCAGTATTTTTAAATTAAGAAACACGCCCACGTCCTCTATTCGACTGAGCTAGTCCAGTGCACTCTAATTATCTGTTACCTGCCGTTTTAGTTTCATTTTAGACCGTAACAACATACGTACATTACGTATATATGCATGGTGGATTAAGGATGGATGCGGTAAGGATAGGATGTGAAGGATCGGAATTAGGGTTCTGAGGGGGAAGATACTACCCAGTGCAGTGACCATGTCGATACATGTGTATGAGGGAAACTCCCTGAAAAAAAACTCCTACAGGGCAAACGGTAACGGGAGTTGAACCCATTACCTTCCGATTGCTAAGCAGGTCGTGTTCTCACAACTCTACTAGCTTGGTAATGCATTGAGATTACACTGATGTTAATATTGCTTAAGCTACATTCGCTCTAGAACAGCTAATAGTGTACTGCATCATATGGTTAAGATTATTATTTACATAATGTATCCTTCAAAGTATGAATATTTTTTTCGGATCTCTATCCTATTTTATCGTAACTATATCCATATCTTTGGTTGTCCACATCGTAAAAATACATTTGCATCGACCTGTTGAATGTAAATGTCCTAGGATTTGATGGTAATATTAATGGTCCCCAACATCCCAAATTGTACAGTCATCTGTCAGACGAGTATAAAGATCTACCACGTTCTTCCGTAAAAAAAAGTAAAAAGGTGCTTAATTAACAAATGCTACTACTTCAGTCAATGATTTCTTTCACATTACTTAAACAAATTTTGTACGCTAATGGTTTCCGTTTTTGATATATTTGTAGCTTCTTCTTCTTCTTCCACGTAGTGTCGGCCTTGAGATCTGTACTCTCCCACTTATAAGTTTTCTTGAGACCTTGATGTTCATGACTCCATCCATCTCATTGCAGGTCTTCCAACCGGTCGTTTTGTCCGTCCGTCCACGTGATCATTCCAGACTCTTCTACGTTTACGTCCCCATCTGATTGTGTCTTCCACCTCACATTCGTGTCTTATGTGTGTATTGCTTTTTCTGTGTCTTAGTGTGTACCCTGAGGTGTTTCTGAGTATTTTCTTTCTGTTGTTCGAAAAATACTTTTCGTTTTTTTTGCTAACTTCTTTTGTTTCTATGGCATATGTTAACCTTCCAGTAATTACGCCTCTTTTCTGAGCATTAGTAGTCGCGTGCGGACCCATTTCTTTTATTTAATATTTGACATTTATTAGCAAAAAAAATGTAAACCTACAACAAATACTTACAATAATGTTTAAATAAAATCTTTATTTCATATAAGAGGTATAACGGTGTAACTGCAAAATATTTGCGACATAAGATAGTAATAATTAACAAAATAAGTGTAAGTAACTTATCTAACATATCTAATTGTCTGTTCTGTTTCATTCTCATCTAGGCACTCGGAGCATATGAAATTGGCACAATTAAAATGAAAACATATTATATCTGCTGCTAAACCAACGAAACAGTATGCAATAAAAAAACTTTTATGCAGAAACGAGAGAGAATTATTTGACGTAGAACTGTCTTTATTGGAACACAGCGAATGTTACGTGTAGAATTATTTTATAAAATTAAAACTTTCAACTTTGACAAAACTGTTTACATCTTTAACAATTCTTACAAATATTACTGCTGACGAAGATAACTGTAATTGCTATCGAAACGTTTAGATTGTATAATTTAAATACACCATTAAAAATCCCAAAAAAGATAAGTATTTTATTAGAAGGTATTGTAATCGTGAAAAAAAATCGACCTCGAGATTTTGATGGTTCTGGACGTTTTCGAGGTCCCCGAGTCCGAAAAAAGCATTTTTGGAAAAATGTCTGAGTGTGTATCTGTGTGTGTCTGTATGTAAACACGATAGCGCTCGTACGCTTTGAGCTAGACAATTGAAATTCGGCATGGACGCCTTATTTCAAAGTCGTAGATTTATCAAATTTTGGGATAGATCCGGCGCTTTACCTTAACATATTTGTGTCACGCTTCAAATAAACTACTCCAAAATATCAACGTATCTATTTCAAATTTGGTAAAGGTAAGTTATATTATGCAACACATCTAAATACAACGTTTCATCAAAATCTGTGTACCGGCAGTGGCACTTTACCTTAATAGTTTTGTGTCACTCTAAAATATGAACGTATCTATTTCGAAGTTGGCACGGGTAAGTTATGATAGGTGACACCCTTAAATGTGAATTAGTGTACCGGAAGTGGTACTTTACCTTAACCGATTTGTGTCACACAAACAGATCTTGTGAAATATTCTATTGGTTTCAATGGTGGCATATGCGATTGAGCACAGACGTCTTGATTTTCACTTTCCCTTATTTAAAAGTGTTTCAACAGACACCTATTTTTATTTCACTCTACTATAATTGCGTGAGTGTACAAGAAAGTCTAGGTGACCACAGTTCCGGTTTTTTAAAATACACACCTCAGTTTCAAAAATTCATCTTAGTTGGCCATGGTTGCCATGGAAACATTAATAAACAAATGTTTGTTTGACACTGAGAGTTTAAAAATTCAATTTAAACAATATTGAAATACTAAAATGAATTTTTCAAGAGAAGAATAGCTACAAATGGTTGCATTGGCGCATCCGACGGAAATTGTTTATTAGCGAGTAGAATTTACGCTCAAAAATTTCCAAATACAGAAAGACATCCAAATCGCTTGGCATTTGAAAGGCTCAAGGAGAGGTTTGCAAGGAATGGAAACATCAATTATGAATCAAATGGCGCACGATCAACCATTGCATCAAACGAGGAAACTCAGTTATATGCCATGCAAGCCGTCGTGGAAAATCCGCAAGCTTCTTGTAGGCAAATCGCAGTGAACAACAATATTGGAAAATCAACGATAAATAAAATAATTCGCAAGCAAAAGTTTCATCTATACCACATCCAGGTAGTACAAGAATTAACGGATCAGGATTGTATAAATAGGAGAAATTTCTGCCGTTGTGCATTAAATAAACAGGGCTTCTTTGATTACGTATTGCTTACTGACGAAGCTACCTTCCACAATAATGGATTTGTAAATCGTCATAATTTCCATTATTATAGTGATACAAATCCAAGATATGTGATGACATTAGACCATCAACATAGATGGACACTTAACGTATGGGCCGGTATTATTGGAACAAGAATTTTGGGACCCTATTTTCTTGATAAAACAGTTAATGGTGAAACCTTTTTAAATTTCTTGGAAAACGATTTACAAGGTTACTTTGATAATTTACCGTTTCAAGTCTTACGGCAACTGGATGGAGCGCCTGCCCATTTCAATGGTATTGAGCGAAATCATCTAAATTTGCAATTTCCAAATAAATGGATTGGCAGGAGAGGGCCAACTTCTTGGCCATCTAGATCCTCGGATTTTACAAAACTTGATTTTTTTTGTGGGGATTTGGAAACAATCAAGTTTACCAAATGCCTCCCACAACAAGGGAACACATGAAAGAAAGAATAAGAAATGTTTTTCAAGGCATAAGTGGAGAAGTGCTTCAAAATGTAAGCAATTCTTTTGTTGAAAGAATTCGTTTGTGTGAGGAACAGCAGGGCAGACACATAGAACAATATTTGTAGTTATTTTATGATATTTTATGATTTTTAGCTATATTGTTTTAAAAATATCTAACTTAAATTGTTTTTTTGCATCTTTTGTTTACTTGTTATTAGTATTATTAGCGTTAACGAAGTTTTACGCCAATAAAACTATTTTTCACATTTTTCAACGTTTCCATGACAACCATGGCCAACTAATATAAATTTTTGAAATTGAGGTGTGTATTTTATTGTGTAAGGAGATATCCTCCGTTGTCACACTCATGGACACCCTGTATATATATATATATATATATATATATATATATATATATATATATATATATATATATATATATATATATAATTTTAAATTGTTTGACTGAGTAATCTATAGAAATAAGTTTTAATATGTAGAAATTTAATTGTAGTAGTGTTTACATTTTATTTATGTTATTTTATTCATTACAATTAAAACATTATTGATAATTAAGAGACAGCTGTACAACCACTTTAAACAAGTCTGTGATAAGATAGTTGCTAGTGTCACATATGTTGCTGTGGCCCGATAACAGATAATGTTGTATATAACGCAATCGGAACTGCGTTTAGTTTCTTCTAAGAAAATATATGTAGTTTACACTTATAATAATTTTATGTGCTTATTGAATTGATTATCGGGTTTTAAGGTTTATATGTGTTTTATGGAAAATGTAATTATGCAATTCTTATTTTAAATTGTCACTTGGGTACGATTTAGACTGAGTTAAGATTACTTGTTTTTCCTTTTCTTTTTAGCCTTGAAAATGAAAATATAATTTTAGAAACGTTGGCATGGTGATGTATGTGTGTGTGTGTGTGTGTGTGTGTGTGTGTGTGTGTGTGTGTGTGTGGTGTGGTGCGGTGCGTGCGTGCGTGCGTGGTGGTGGGTGGTGTGGGTGTGGGTGTGGTGTTGGGTGTGGGTGTGGGTGTGGGTGTGGGTGTGGTGTGGGTGTGGTGTGGTGTGGTGTGCGTGTGCGTGTGGTGTGCGTGTGCGTGGCGTGTGCGTGTGCGTGTCGTGTGCGTGTGCGTGTGCGTGTGCGTGTGTCGTGTGGTGTGCGTGTGCGTGTGCGTGTGCGTGTGCGTGTGCGTGTGTGTGTGTGTGTGTGGCTAAATATATTTCTTATGGATGTACATGGGTTTTCCTCTCAAACCGTCGTGAGCATTGTGAATCTAACTACATTCGCTACAACATCTTCCCCTTTGGCTTTACACGAAAAATGAGTATTTTCCCCGATTTTGGGGTCGAAAGTTGACCAACTCGTAACATTTCACTTTTTTGGAAAAATTTGCCAATTCTTTGGAGGGCTGCATCTTGATAACTATTATAAGTACAGAGCTGGCGCTGGTCTCAAATTTTAGCAACTGTAATCTACTTTAAAATCGTAAAAACATGTTTTATTAAAAACGCATGGTTTAGTAGATATAGTGAAGAAATCGAAAAAATGCGAAAATGACGCTGTGCTACGAAGGTAGCACAGGGCTTTGGAAGCTTAAAACTTAGATATACACCACGGGTAGTGGTTGTAACAACATATTAAAAAATCAGAACTAGCCGTTAGTTTGCGAGTTTAAAGTAACATATGACTGGCCTAATAATATTATAACAAACAAATTCACAAAGGTATACTCTATTTCTCTTGGTTGTTAGAACATTCTTCTCTTAGTTCTTCATCTAACGGCCATAATCGGGTAACAGCTCTCTTGAAAATTCCCTTTTTTGTTTTGACAGAAACCACTCTGGTCAATCCGTCTAAACCATGATGAATGGCAACCAGACGTTCCAAAGGCCACGAAAGAGGTTCATTACCTTCTTTGATGATGCAAAATGCAGCAATGTAAATGTTAGCATTTTTGTGAAACCATTTTATACGTTGTTGTAAGGAATGCAAATAATCTTTACTCCATATTTTCCAGAATCTTTGGGTTATTTGCTGCAACTGTTTGAAATATTTCAATCTATTGGAAGGTATGTCAGATATATCTTCTGAGGTACGGAAACCAGATTACTTCCGACCAAGAAATTTCCAAGAGTTAAACATTGTAAGTCCGAGGGATCATTGGTAATAGGTAGAATAGGCCAGGAATTTAAAATAGACTCAACCCGTGTTAAAATCGTGTCAAAACTTTCAAAATACAATCTAGAATCACACCCACCACAATGAGGCGATCTAGGAGAAATATGCCACCTAATGCGATTTTCTCGATAATATAGTTCTTATTTGTGTTTGGCACTATGTTGAACAATTTGATATAATTTTTGAATTTCATTTTTTGATCCAACAAAATTTATAGCATTGTCGCTATAGACGTGTTGACACAGGCCTCGTCGAGCAGTGAATCTTTTAAAGGCATTTAAAAAAGCTTCTGACGTTAATTCACTAAGTATCTCAACATGAACTGCTCGAGTGCTAAAACAAATGAAAATCACTAGGTATGTTTTAAGATAACTACAACTACCAGTTTTTCCATTCCTTAGCAAGTACGGACCTGCAAGATCATCGCCGCAATGAGTAAAAGGTTTGGACGGATTGATTGTGGTAATACACCCATCAATTGTTGAGTATTAAGGGGTTTTGGTCGAAAGCAAGCAATATACGTATGAATAGTGTTATGTACCTGGTTTCTGACATCTAAGGTCCACAATTTTAATGTAATTTATGATAGCGTGAATTGTGGACCTGCATGTAAATATTTTATGTGATAATGTTTAATCAGCAGTTTAACAGAAGAGTGCTTAGCAGGTAAAACGATTGGATATTTCTGATCGAATGTTATATTTGCGTTATTCAATCGCCCGCCAACTCGGACTAAACCATTTAAATAAATATATGGCTTAGTTATTATAAGTTTTTGTTATGAACGAATAAGTTCAAAGGTAAATACATAATTAAAAATTATTATTAATTTTATTAAATACATAAATAAAAAGTTTACCTCGAGTAGGATTTGAACCTACGACCTGTACTTTGCTAGAGTACCGCGCTAACCAAATGCGCCATCAAGGTTCAAACCCCAATCGATGCAAATTTTATAGTTCTACATACATAAAGACAAAATTTACATCGATTGGAGCTTGAACCTTGATGGCGCAGTTGTTAGCGCAGTATAGCAAAGTACAGGTCGTAGGTTCAAATCTACTGAGGTAAACTTTTTATTTATGTATTTAATAAAATTAATAATAATTTTTAATAAGATTTAGTTGTTTAAGTTTACTTTTTTTTTACTATTTTTACTATTGATTGGACAAACAGGCGTATTCTTTAGAGAAACACTTTTGTTGGAAACCAGAACACAATATTTTTAAAGAATTGTCTAATTCGGTGATTAAATGATTTACTCGTTTATTAATTTGTCTTATTTTTATATAGTATTGTGACAGGATCGTAACATACAGGCAAAAACTCGGATTAATTTTGAAAACGACGAAAACTGATTGAAAAATGAATATTCGAGAGTATTAATTGAGTTATAAGTTAGAATAATATTTTCTGTTCTGGCCTCTGGAATATCTGGTATATTGCCAATTTTCCTAATTTTCTTGAATAAATCGTACATTCAGTTCAATAGGACCGTAACTGCAAGTTGAGGTATTTTACAGAAATGAAGAAAATAAGGTCGAGGAAAAGATATCGCGTTAATATCGAACGTATACAGCTAATTACTTTCTTGATTGGCAAATATGTTTCAAATGCGTTCAAAAACCTATTAAAATTTTCAAAAATTAATTCTTTTTTAGATAACATCGACTTTTGTTAGATGTGGCGGTATTGAAAGCAACAAAATATTTTAATGGTGTGTTAAATATGGCGGTATGGCAGAAAAACGAACAAGCGAACTTTTTTCCTACAATGTGTTGATAAAATTTGTGGTGCACTTTAGTAATTAAGTTTTTCTTACATAATTCCTTCAGGCGGCTTAGTAAATGCTTTTTTCAAAATATACTCCGATATACTTACAGAGTGTCCCCTCTGCTTATTGCGCACATTAATCTCTTCAAATTCAGCTGCATCAAAGTCTGTTTTGTGATAAAATATCTTGGTGTAGCTTTATCAACTTTTAATACTTGGATGTCATTCCATTTAACCTTATCGTTTTTTGTATTCATCGAGAAGTTTTTTCCGACATTTTGATTGAGGTCCTTTAGATCAAAAAATTCCTCTGATGCTAATTCCCTAACTATGTACGGTTTCCCTTCCTTCTTTACCATTGCTATAATCGTTGCCCATTGTGAAGGTACATAAATTGGTCCACTTTTTAGTACTTTTCGTTATTGCCGCTCAATTGTAGCATGCATAGAGTCGCCTTCATTTTGTGTACGGCCCACAGTTAGAAACTTGTGAGTGATACTCTTTATGTAATAATTGTTAATTGCATGTAGGTACATTGAAACAATAAATTGATTTTTATTTTGTCCTCGCAATTGTCGCTGTAGAATATAATATTTTTTCCTACACATTGAGATGAGAAGTATTCTGACAAACACGTGCCCATTTCGTTACCACCTCTATGGGCAATAGCCTCGTGCCAAAAATAACAATATCCAGTTTTAAAAACTATTTCAAAAACTGTAAAGTTCAAACAGTTTAATCGGCATTTGTAATAAAACGTGGAAATGTCACCACATGGAGTTGGAAGAACAGCTTCCAGATCAAAACAGGCTACTACTACCGATGGGTTGTCTCTTGCATCTAATACATCCTTTGCCTTTTCTTCTCGACTTCTTTGTTTACTTTTGTTGTGTTTTTTTGTAATTATCCTCAAGATGTAATTTTTCTTCTGGTGTTGAATTCTTGAAAGATTCACATATGGCACACTGATCTCTCTTTGGTTGGAAAAAAGAAATATTAAATCGAGTATTAAAGATATTTTCATAAGTACATTTTTGGCAAACGGCAACCCTCCTGCTTCTTGTTCTACCTTATAGTATCTATACATTTGAGATTCAAGATTTCTTCTATATTTTGTTTTTGATTTCTCCATATGAGCAACAACAATCTGTCGTTGCAGAGCTCTATCTGACAATTTCCAAAACTTTGAATGGATATCTTGTCTTTCCATATTTTGTTGCAAGTACGTCCTAAACGTTTAGCAGGTCTCGGATTATTTCCCTCAGATATGTATGGTAATCCAGAGTTAACTTTATATTTTTTTACATTTCTCTTCCATGTTTCCGGCTTTCTGAACTTCTTTCTTGTTGTCTTCTGCATAACCTTTTCCGATGCGGCTGTTGCGTTGTCTTTGTTTTCTTGCTCCTGCTCTTTTGTGTTCAACATAAAATTGTTATTATTGAAATACATACTGGAAGAAGCATCAGTAGATAATCATTCATAGAGTCATCAGAGTCGAAATACAGTGCCGCATAATACACAAAAAGGATATGTAAATAAACATGAGTAATATAATAAAAATAAATGGTAACCTCATAATTTTCTTGAAGTTCATCATCATCGTAGTCCAAACAAGTCACTTTGAACTAATTGTGAACTCTAAAATAAAAGAAATCGTGTTGTGATAACACATTATTAATAGATAACTTAGATAACAAAGTTACCTTAAAAATATTTTCAGAATCAGTTGTTTCTATGACATCAGGTTCTTCAATATTTGATAATACGTTGCTAACAACAAAAGCTGGTTGCTAAAATTCTTGCATTGTACCAATGTCTAAAATGTTATTTAATGTAAATAAAGCTTACTAACAAAAACAAAAATTAAATCTCACCTCAAAATTTTTTGTCGCACTGCTTTCGCTATTTTTTAGCGTTTCCAAAGCAAGTGCTACTAATTTTCTTGACCGAGACATCGTAAACAATCACATATATACATTAACATTAACTCAAATTAGCACTTTATTAGAATTTTCTCACTATATTAATTATTAGACCTATACAGAACACTCAATAAAAACACTATTGCACGTGCAGTATAAACGTAACTGTAAGTTGTGGCGCTACAGCATGCTGAGTAATCGTCGTTGACGATACACCTGTGGGTGCAATATAGCCGTAAGTACAACCTGTGGCGGTATGAAAGTACTTCATCACTTTTTCTCAAACGTAGGGACCACAACTGCTAGTTGCTGCTATATTGCATTTACATATCTATTAGAACTATGAAGGTGTATCTCAAATAACTTGAGTATTGGTAGGAATTTCACTTGTGGCGTTATTGGAATAGAAAATCAACGGAATTTGCTATTGACATAAGGCCATAACTCATTTTTTTAGTTTTTTGTACTTGTGGCTCTATTGAACTGAATGTGCGAAATGATGGATCATGCCACCAAAGAGTATTTTGCTGTAAGGTTTGTATATTACAACCGCGACTTAGTATATCAGCAGGATTTGTATGTGAATCTACATGTCTCCACTCGTAATTTTCGGTACAATTTTGAATTTCAGCAACGCGATTGCTGACAAACGTTTTCCACCTACTGGGATCGGCATTTAACCAGGCTAATACGACCACAGAATCGGTCCAGTAAGTAATACTTGCAAATTTTATACGTATCCCATTTGTTACTTTATCCATGAGTTGTGCTAATAGATAAGCTCCTGTTAATTCGAGTTTAGGCAAGGATATAGTTTTCATAGGTGCAATGCGCGACTTAGAACATAGTGTAAATAACTGCTCCATAAGCTTCTTTTGAACAATCACAGAATGCGTGAAGAGCTATTTCAACATTTGAGGATTTGTTAAATCACAATGGTTAATCTTTATAGAATTTAAAAGTTCAATATTATTCATGAAATCTGCCCATTCTTCGCGAATATCATAAGGTACTTAGTCATCCCATTCTAATTTTCGTTTATCAATTTTTTGAAGGATTAATTTGGTTTTGACAATAATGGTACTTATTAGACCTAACAGGTAGAATAATTGAGCTATTCTCGACAGTACTCTGAGTTTTGTAGCATTGATCTTAGGATTATTTATTTTGTATGAAAAACCTAGTGTCCGAACTATGATTCCAAAAAAATACCTAAAGTTTTTGTTTCTTGTTCGCTTTTAATGTAGAATTGATCGGCAATTTCTGAATCGTGATTAAAAATACTTGGTTCGTTAGATGACCATTTTCGCAAATGGAAACCGAATTATGCATAATGGTTGTTAACTGATTTCTTAATTCGATTACAGAGTCTATATCTGTTCCACCGGTTATCAAATCATCCACTTAAAAATCATTAATAATTATTTCGCTAGCTTTTGGAAACTCGTGGCAACACTGTTGACCAATTTCGTTTCATACTCGCGTAGCTGAAAATGAACTACTCGAAAATCCATACACTACGGTGCTGTATCAGTAATGTGAAATTTCTTTAGAAGGATCTGCACGCCATAATACCGGGTGTAAATCACCCCTGGAACTTTTGAACGGGTGGTTTTACTAGTTTTACTAGTACTAGTACTACTACTAGTACTAGTACTTGAAAGAGCTATGTAATATATAGGGTGACCCATGTATGTTTCTATTGAGAACAGCGAGTTTTAGTTAAAAAACCGGCAAAAAACTTCACAAAAATGAATTATCAAGAAAAATAATATTATGGGGGTAATTACAAGTCAATTATCCATAATTTAGATGACGTCTAATGATCTCAAAATTAAAGAAATAAAAAAAAATTAAACTAAAATGGCGCCGAGTTGACATTTGACAGATGAGCTGTATGTATTTGAAGCCGTAGAATCCATATATGTAAAAATATACGGGGTGTTCCATTTAAATTTTCTGCTTTTGCGTCATTTCTTGTGAAATCGGAAGTCGAACATATTGTTTTTTATGTATAAAATCCCAAACTGGTGCTAATATAACCCACCAAAATTTGAACAAAATCTAACGACCCGTTCAAAATTTACAGGGGTGGCACCTATTAGATTTACACCCGGTATACGTTAAAAATCTCGGCGGGATTCGTGTATCAGAATCATTATATACATTTTTTCTAGATCAGCTATTAATACGATAAGATGAGTACACATTCTTAAAATGATACGAAAAAGATCATTTTGTACTTTAGGACTAGTAGTTAAAGTTTGGTTCAATCTGAAATCTGTACTTGTTTTTATACTAGCGTGAAATCAATGCGCACTCGCGTTGTAATTCGATTTTTAAACTGGGTGATGCGATAAATAGTTGATTATTTGATCCGAATTATCGTTTTTGGATTCAACAAGAGACATGTGTCCCATGGACTCATATTTTTGTAGAAATTCGTTAAAATATTTTCACAAATCAGGATTATTCGATAAACGTTTCAGTTGCAAGTAATAACATTTTCGCAATTGAAAATGACTCACCTAACTCGTTTATATTTTCTTTAAAGGGTAATGTAACTATGTACCTGCCAGTCTTATCCCTTTCAGTATTTTTACGAAATAAAAGTTCGCATTCTAATTCCTTCGTGCTTAATCTATGATCACAATTATTAATATTTTCAATTTGCCAGAATTTGTGTATAGTTTCATTTAGGGTATCTACTGATAATAAACAATTAGTTGTATTAGAAATTATTGACGTATTTAAAGCAACAAGTAATATTCAGTCAAGTTTAGTATTTTGTAAAATAGGTTGGTTCTGTCCTAACTTTATTTGTTCGTTGTTTAATAATTCTGGAAAAATAGTTCAGTGTCGAGTAATATACCAATTTCACATTCGGAAAATTCTGGATCTGCTAAATTATAGGGTATATTCAATAAATTTGGATCAAAGGAAATTTGAGGCAAATTATTTGTAATTTCAATAAATTGCTTAATTCGCGTGTACAAAAATTGCTTTGGCTAGCAGAATCTAATAAGGCGCGGCATTTTACAGTATTTTGTTCATGATCTAGTATGTTATAACTATGTGGTGGTTTAAAATGGGTTAATAATAAATGAATGTAAATTTCTCACAACAGATCGTTAAACTTACTAGAGATACACCCAATTCACCAAAAATAATGCCGTTGTCCCAGTCGGTAAATTAAAGTAGGCCAGTTCAATCTTTTGATTTGCTTAATTACCACAACTTTATGCTTTACGTTGTAAACCTCACCAAAATGGAATTTTATTTCTTATAAATTGCTCTTCAAGAAATTTTGGTAGTCCAATGTTTATTGCATTCTCTCGAAAGTTGGTGGGATCTACATTTAGATCTGCATTAAAAGCAAAACGCAATTATATAATGAAAGCGTACGTAAAAGTAGAATTAATAGTGCAATTAAAGTAGTAAAAGTAAAAAAAGAAAGTGCCTGCAAAAAGCAAATGTTTTAGATTCTAGTATTACGAATTAAATGTACCTTACCATTAAATCAATGGCACTTTTCACATAATTTAGGTGGAAACTCAAAAATGGTTTCCTGCATCAAACAGCGTATCACAAGAAATGAAAAAAAGGACGCTTAGGATGTCAGATGATATGGCGGTGCGCGAAATATGAGCAGAAAAAAATAATTTAAAGAGGTGGGAGTATAAACCTTTAAGAAGATATGCTCTTAAGTTACACCAGAATGCAAATTAAGTTGCCTACCACATACTTATAATTCAATAATAATTAAAAACTTTTTTCTTATATTTACAACTAAATGAACGAAGAACGTAAATTACGGTATATTTTAATACAACTCAGAATGGGTTGTTACGATGTGTACAACTGCTGTTGGTAATAAAATATTATTGTTTTTTACTACTGACCTGAATAATCGCCGTTATTTATCCCATTCCTTTAATAAGAAGTAATATTTCTCTCCCTAGGTAAATAATGCAAATAAAAAAACACCTGGGTAAATAATGATTTTATTTATTTTTAATGAATGAAACAAAACTCTGTAACTAATAAAAAAAACAAACTCGATTAACAAGATAAAAAAGTCTGTGAAATTATTATATTTACAATGTCTACAAAGTTTTAGCAATATTTTTGCGTTGAAATGTATACTAAGTGATTTTATCATAAAAACAAAACGTTATAGGTTAGTAATGAATTATGTCATTTGTCATTTTGTCAGTTCTACTTTGTCTTTGTTAGTTTGACAAATAATGCCCAGTCTACCTTATATTGTGAAAATGGATAGAAAATAACACAATAATATTCTAAATCTAATTCAATCAAATGACAATTTTAACAGTTGTTACCTTAAGTAGTGAAAAGAATTCTATACACACCTCGGTTGTAGATACCTTCATTAAATCCATTGGCACTACGCCCCTCAGGATTTAAAATTGCTCGGTTAATAATGGCTCGCTTCTCAACCTAGGTGTATAATATACTATTGTTCACAATTAATTTATAACATACCATTTTTAACCATTTAAAGGTCGAAAAGTGAATGATTCTACGTGTTTACTTTAAGTGGTCAGTAATAACAAAAAAAGGAGACAGTAATGAGATGAAGCGGTCAGTAATGAACCACTTTCCAACCTGTGGGGGAACTACTATCGATTTCAACTACCACTGCAATAGGTGGAAACAAACAACACGTCTTCTTTAATAAGTGTATTTAATAAGTCAATTATTGATAACAAGCAACGACAAAACAAATAGAAAAATAGTAAGCATAACATTTATGGGTTCTGATTGAAGTAAAAATTAAAAGTCGCATTGTCACGACCTTTAATATTAAATGAGAAGCCGTGATGGATGTGTTCCAAAACTTTTCGATTTGAACTGTATAATGTTACTTGTTATTTAATTGTGAATAAAATCGTATACAAACCTCGACAAAAGTACCATTTCCCTGTCTCGAGAACTAGTTTACCTCGAGGCTTCGTCTTTCGGAGAACTATACTTCTCTCTACAGGAATGGAACACTTTCCACCTCCGTATGTAATATACCATTACATTATTTTGTGACGAATGATTAATTTGTGTAGAGACGCTTTTGTAAGTTACCATTGACGCATTTTGTTTCTCTTCCACCCATACTATTTCACGCTGTTGATCTAATTAATTAAAAATCATTATTAGATTCTGTTAAATAATACGAATATATATATTTTTAAACCAATAAAATAAAATTTTATATTTATGTTATTCTTTACGTAAAACGAAACACCAATCACAGCGCATGACGCCATACGCGAGTAAACAAAACAAACGTGACAAGCAACAAGTGCTCGGAAGATATTTTCTGGTTTTTCTGCCTTCTGCTTAATATTTTATAATATTTTCGCAAGTATAACACAGATCAAAGAGAAGGAATTCTGTGGTTTTAAACATGGAATCAGTATATATGAAAGCCAATAGTCGGAATCTCCGAAGAGTTGATATAATAATGGTCGGCAATTTCTCTTTGACACTAATTCGAACTTTTATGCTGCCGAGTTTCGTAATGTGATATCTCATGTAATTTTCCATATCACTTGGTAGCTAAAACAAAAACTTATTAAAAAAATTATTATACACACGTGTAAACATAATCTATAGAAACAAGCAATAATTGAAGGGTCTAGTGTATAAAGGAGGTAAATAGCAAAGGTATCTAACTAAGAAAATAAACGTGTTAATACAATGAGTTATTGTTAAAACTAGGTCATCATTTTATGTCAAAAATTAATTTACCTCCTTCATTCACAACGAACATATAAAGAAAACCTCCAGTTTTGAATCGACGAATGTAATAAAAATAAATTTGTTTTTATGTTTCTATATATGTATTTAGTTTATTTAATGCTGATATTTTTATAAAACTAACAAATATTTTCTTGCTCCAAGATTATCTGCTCGTAATACCAACGGTAAGATTCTTTCAAATTATCTATTTTTAATGGAACCAGTTTTCCATATTTTCTGGCAACCCTTTGAAGTTCGACATTGTTTGGAGGTACCAACCGGGCATTCTTTATAATGTTTACCTTCTTAACTTTCTTTATAACAATATGAGCCATATTCATCTACCCTAATCCATTTGATTCCATCTCTAAATTGAATTGTCTCATTTAGTAAATTCTTTTTGCGGTTCATGAGATTAAGATTTTGAGCAAAATTTTCAAGCTGTCTAGTGAGTTGACATATCAGTGACATGATTTATTTTGCTTGATTTCGTATAGTACGATACTCATCAGGTAAGTATATTGTGTAAGTATATTCCTTAGATTCTTCTCGAATCTTCCAAAGTCGCAATCTGAATCAAGGAAACTGTGGCCCAACTCGAGAAATGTGTGGTCTATTTGTTTCACTATCTCTTTTAAAATCAAATATTGGTAGAGACAAATAATTAAAAAATTCTTGTTATGACCAGCGCAAGAATCTATCCATATAACCAGGCGAGAAATGCCTTTTTCTTCTAAGTGAATACTGTATTCCAGAAATGGCAGAAGTAAGCTGCAAATTTCTGCAATTCCCCGATTGGCGAGATCCTCCGTCCATGTAACAAAAACGCTGCCACATAGTTGGCTTTATGTTGTTAGTTACCTTCATCGCTCTCACATGTGGCGGAAGTATCGCTTCTTGGTGTTCCGAAAGATAAATTAAATTCTGTGGAACATATGTTTCCATAGGCGCTTGTTTTTTATTTTCGTTTCATATTTCCTAGTATAAATGATACATCCTTGAAATGCTTAATGTAGGTGACAGATACTTTTTGTGTAGATTTACGTTACGGGAGTAGTGGGAAAGTTCAGCTGGAAAACTGCTGATAAGATCTTTAATATATTGCCTAACGTCTTCACTCAGTTTATGTAGTCTACTGGAATGTCTTCCTCTTTTATCTAGGGTAGGAGCTGGTTCAGTTAAGTGAGTCTTTTTTTGAAGGTACTCTATTTTCTTACTTCCTATTTGAAAAATGGAACAAAAGACTTGTTTGCATATGAAAAAGGTTTTTTATCTATTTCTAAAAAGTAATTGTAGGACACAGCTCTATGACAAGCTGCTGTTTTTTGGGGCGGTTCGGAGATCGAACTGTCATGCTTTTAAATAAAAACATATTCTTAGCGTTTACATCTAATTTGTAAAAACGGGGGAATAATTTTTCTCTCATATCCAAAATAATATTATTTCCCCCTTTTCCCTTGCTATACGCGCGGCATGTCTTTTCCGTTTGCCGGGCTCTGGCATTCTTTTTCTGGCCTTTTTGTCGATTTTAGGAAAATCTTTCTTCTTTGGTTTCGAATAACTAATGATTTCTTCAGGGGTGTTGTTAATTTGATCTGCTTTTTCAACATTATTATTATTTATTGGTGATATTTTGGAAGTTACCGTAGGAACATCATCAAAAAGCTTCCTTGTGGCTTCTTGTTTCGACTTCTTAATTAAATTATTATTACTTGCATCACTGCTGCTACTGCGGAAGGTGCTATTACTACCGGACGGTGAATATTCACTTGGTGAATAAGTGAATGGCTCTTTTTCACTAGTGAGTTGTGAATCTGAAATATTATAGAATTTAAAAATACAAAATGTATAGTATTTGTAAAAACGAACCATTTATTGAACTTCGAGAAGTAGATTTTCTGATATTTTCTGAAACGTTTATTCCACTGCAGCTTGGTTGAGGTTCTGCTAAAAGCAAATAAGTTTGTAAAGGTAGGAACACTTCGATGAGTAAACATTTTGTCTAGTTATTGATGTAAATTATTATTACCTCTAGTATTCATAGGCTAGTCATCTGTTTCCATAGCGAGTTTTACAATTAATTTAGCCCTCGAAGTCATTGTTGCTCATTTACACAAACAAATTGTTCACGAGTTGTTACTAGGGAACTAGCGTTACTAACGAAATATTGTAGGTTATGTTTATGAAATTTAGTACGTGGGAAACGAATAAAAGTTCACGTATGAAGGAGGTAAGTGCTGCCACTTGCCTCCTTCATTCACTTACTTCAAACGTTAAATATAGTAATCGTCAAAACGTTTATGGATAAAGTGGGTAAATATTGAAATAAGTGGAATAAGGAGGTAAGTTTTGTTACTTATCTCCTTCATGCGTACAGAATAGAATAAAAAATAATTATCTTCCCCCCTTATCCACTGCTTTTTTTCAAGAATATGCGATCTTTACAGATTCCAATATTGCAAATGAAAGATGGTCACTTATAACCTTTTTTCACCAAATTAACTCATTTTTTTAATAAAATATTATTTACCTCCTTTATCCACTTAACCCTTCAGTTATAAGTACTATTAATTATTTAAACACACAAACTAAATACTTGCATAGAAGTGATTTTCACAAAAGTAAATTGGTGAACTAACAGACATTTTATCGTATTCTCGTCTTGCTAGGTCCAACCATTTTTTCCTCATTTCTGCTTTTATTTGTAGTAGATATTGAAGTATTCCTGCATTTAGGCACTGCATACCAACGATACGTTTTCCGCTCCATTTAATCACAAAATTAGCAAAAACTCTTAATTGATACCTTACACTTTAATTTTGTAGTAAACCTTGACGTTCGTTTACATACAAATGACATCACGCGCTCCGGAGTCATGTTTGCGCGGTAATTTGAAAAAAATATATTTAGACATTATTTTATGCACTTTAAATGCTTTATTTATGTAAAAAATTTTCATGACTGTATAAACCCATAATGATCACTTTGAAACACTTTCTAGAAAGTTGTCAGGTAGCCTATTGAATGGATTGGGATACGATCAATTAAATTCAGTAGGTTTATTTGAGTTTAAGTGAGAATTTTGCCTGGTTACGTGTGAAACAATTAATTTTTTATACGTGTTTGTAAATGATGGTTTGCTTGAAGTTTTTTGGTTATTTTTTAATGCGTTTATTTCATGGTGTGATTTGTTGTCGAACTTATTGTCAATTGTCTCTAGAACTTGACATTTATTTTTAAGGAACTGCATGAAGCCTTCATATTTTGGACGCTCCGATTTATTAAAAACTTCCCATTCCCTACGTGTATGTGTATCTAGTTTATTTCAAATAATACAAATTAGAAGTGTACCCCAGTGCTGAATCGGTTCTTCTAAATTTTCTAATGCTCTGATGCTTTGAGTTATATTACCTATTAGTTTTCTTAAATTTTGATAGGATTCTTTTTATACATTGGGAAAATTAAAAATACTTTTAACGTGGTTGTGTATTAACACTTTTTATTTTCGTAACGTTCCTTTAATAATTCTAGAGCAATGTCATAGTTACTGTCTGTTATCTGTAAGTTTTGCAAAATTTTAATCGCTTCACCCTGTAAGAATGATTGTAAATAGTAAAATTTTTTAATTTTTTAAATTTGTGAATCTTCATGAAAAGCGATTTAAAAATTTCGATAAAATATGTCCAATTGTCATATGAACCATTAAACTTTGGAATAGCAATAAATTGTAAATTGGTTATTGTATTACTTATATTTGATGGCTGTATTGGTTTGCTTCAGCAAGCTGCCGTTCATGTTGAGTGATTAATTCCTCTCCTTTAGCAATTACTGAATAGTACCGTTCTTCCAGTAAAATTCTTTCATTTATTTTGTCTATATCAATAGCTTCAATGCTTGACTGTATTTGATCAAATTCTAAAAAACTATTTTTTAGTTGCTTTAAACGGACCTTAACTTCATCGGCCGCTTGTGATGCCTGTGGAACAGCTGATGTTCGTTTCCTATGCTTACGCACCATTATATGATTGCAAACATGACATTGAAAATGCAAAAAATCCAACACTACCGTTTGAGCGATTAGTAGCCTGTCGGCTACAATTTCTGCGACTGAATAACCAGTCTAATCACTATTAAATAGACATCGTTTGTAAGACGAACGTATAGTTTGTAGTATGAAAGACTTAGCTGGTACATCAAATCCCATAAACGTTTGCCAGTCAAATGCTGCTTTTAAGCTCCTAGAGGAGTTTGTAAATGGGTCCATTAAGTTAATAGTTATAAATAAATCAGTAGCCCTGTTTGAGCTTCAGTCGAATACTAACGATTCTCCAGCTAAAGAAGTATTTTTTCGGTACATTTCTTTTTACTAACACACATCATGCCCGTAGAATTAGGAACTAGATGTCCATCTACAAATTTTGGGAAAGATTAGTGTATGCAATTAGCTTCAATACGAGTGAAGGTTTTTTGAAACTCTTAATACATACACTTCTCTAATGGGTTAACAACAAGTGTGTTCAACCCGCAATTGAAATATCTAAGGTTTGATTTCCCAGCTCTTCATAGTGTCAGGTCAGATGTGTTCTTCGGTCCAAAACAAAAAGGTCGCCATCCGTTTCTCGTAAACGTTGAAAAGCTCTTGTAAACATTTAATTGTGAAGTTAATGTCTATTAGGGTACCTTATCTCGTATAAACACAATACTAATAACGATTTTCTATCTGATATCTGATTTTGATAGAATACAATGAATCAATTAAAACATGTGTTCAACACGATAGCACATGAGTCAAAAAGTTTGTCGTATTTAGCAATGCGATTAGCGTATGAAAAGGAACTAATAAATACATCAGCAAAAGAATTCGTAACGAAGTTGCTAAAAGCTGCGAAACGCTGAATAAGTTAAGTTAAGTTAGGTTTAGAATAATCATCAATATAAATATAACATTAATTTAAGTAAAATTGTATTACAGTAATTATGGTATTATGGTATAATTACACAGCACGTCCAACTTTACATCGAATACACATCAACAAGTGTGCAAGAAAGATTAGTGGAAAAAATCTATAAGTTTAGTGGTAATAAAGAGAATTAGTTCGTTTAGTGTAATGTTTCAGACTAGGGGTGAGTCATTGACTTTCTTTTTCGACACACTCATTTTCAAATTTGGACCTAAACTGAAATTTTTATAGGAGTAAATAGATGTCTAGTTATTGCTAGCTTAAATAAAATTAATGAGGTTATAGAAAGATTAATCCCAAATAATAGATTTGTAAGAAGTAAAAGAAAATGAGAAGAAATTAAGAATAAATTAATAGATCTATTTAATAATTTTCAAAGTTTAGCTCTTAAATATTATAAGGAAGGTCAGTTAGGAGATAAAAACGTTAGCAGAGCCGTTAAGACTATATTTCATGAAATCTGTGAAGAACTTGGTCATACTTTTGCAAATAACAAATGAATTGGTACTCATATTATAGAGGAAGGTTTATTAGAAAAAATAGTTGATGACATTACGGAAGAAGAAACTGAAGAGTTAGATGAAAAACTTCAGAGTAGTTTCGAGACGGTCCTGGAAAATACTACGTTGACTGCAGATACGCTGATTGCAAATAGGGAATCGTACACGAACGTTCCAAGCGCGTCTTCCACTCCTTCACCAGCACCAAGACAACAGTAAAATCGTACTTTAAATTTTCAAACACAGACGGGAGCCACAATGCCTCTTCAAAGAAAATAATTTTTCGATATTGCAAACAATATTTTGCCTTAAAAATATAACGGTGATGCTTCTGAACTAGATTAGTTACTAAATGGTCTCAAACTTTTAAAATTAAACATCGCAGGTCATGAAGATATAGTCAACACTTTGGTAAAAACTAGACTTTCAGGTCGTACTAGTAATTTAATAGCTAGTACAGATCATTTTAATGCGATTATAAGTTAATTGAAGAAAGTAATACGAAGAGACATAATTGAATCCATAAACAATACTCTTCAGAAATGTAAGCAGAGTTATAAATGTAGTGCTAAATATACCACGGAAATAGAAGACCTTGCAGTGAAACTGAAGGGATGCTGTGTAAATGAAGCAGCATCTGATAATTTGGCTGAAAAACTTACTCTAAATGCTACTGTTAAAGTAGGTAAGATTGGAGACTTTTGGGACACACCACATTTCCAAGGCCCACATTTCGAAGGTTGCCACAAAAACCGGTTTCCCACCGTACCAAGGTCAAAAAAGCACAATGTGTGACCTAAATGCATATCATTACCACAAACCCACGGTCACAAACCCCGATTTCCTGTTCCACAACTACAAGGCCATCACTGAGACATATCATTACCACAAACCCACGGTCACAAACCCCGATTTCCTGTTCCACTACTACAAGGCCATCACTGAGACATATCATTACCAGAAAACCAAGGTCGCAAGCCCCGCTTTCCTGTTCCACTATTACAAGGCCATCACTGTGACCTAACGCATTCGCGTTCCACTATTACAAGGTTACCATTCTGAGCACGATTGCACAATAACAACACCCAAATGCTACTCTAGCCCACTTGTATGTTTTTTGCTCACTTTTTTTGCTCAACCTTACTTTTTACCAAAATAAAAGAAAAACGATATGTTAATATATTTAATTGATTTAGACAGACATGTACTAATTTATTACTCAGATATATGATTTTCTTTAGGAATAAAACATTTTGATTTAGTACAAGTGCAGAAGGTCCTCTCCACTTCCGTTTCAGTACATCTGCGCGGACGTGGTGCGAGTAGCTGAGCATACGTGCAATGTGGTGCCCATCGTAGATGTTCCTGTAATGGATTGACATCTGGCTGCCATCGGTTTATTCTAACCCCACACATGAAACATTCAACCGTATCGTCTGAAGATGTGGAAATGAATCCTGCTGCAGCAAGCGATAAGGGTGAGTGAACTCCAGACCATGTTCGATACGTTAGTAAGCGTTTATCGAAACAGTTGTAATACTGAGGATAATAAAAGTTTGGGTCACACATGTTAACATCAGCGAAAACAGTATGATACTGACAGTCAATAATGTATTCTATACAATATATACAACATATATACAACAGATATACAATATGTACAATATGTACAATAAATAAAAATAGATACAGTAAAAAAGGCTACTCGGCTACGTAGCACACCTCATCACACAGTATACATGAGTCATCATCGTACACATCGTATAACTGTGTGAGAGGCGCCCTACACGACGAGCACCAATAATATTCGTACGACAGGTGGTACCGCGCAGTCCAGCGCTCCATATGCATATGATGGTCCACTACGCGGTAATCTCCTGGTTTCAATCGGGCGAAACAGCAATGACACAAATTCATGAAGTTCACCAGATGGTATCGAACATATATTGATACAATGTGGGCATATGCTGTTACACGGCTTGCCGCAAAGTGCTCGCGTATTACCTTGCTCATTTCGGTATACCACGCTGAATTCCACTGAACCAGTTCATAATTATTTCGTAGCACTTTGATTATGGAAGCCGGTAGTATTCCTTCCTTTTCAAAATTTACCCAGTTCGGAATTAATTGACATGTCCGTCGGGTACTAAGTTGAAATAGGGTTTGTGGTTGGTACACTGTCTTCCACTCGTCTTGCACTGGAGTAACTGACATAGTGAAGATCGGTAACTATGGTATATGTAAAAACCCCTCCCTTTAAGTATACGAATAATACTGAGTGGGGATATGTAACCTTGTGTGATGACCTTGCTGTGGCAAAGTGGAATAACCTTGGGAATAAGTATGCCTAGAAATCCTTGAAGTAGTGGAACGAAAAGAAAACCTTGAAAAGGTGTAACCGACAAGACCGCTAAAGCAATGTGTGGTATAATCGTGAAGGTCACGTAAGTAGCCTTGAGGAGGGTACATAGTGGGGAGAGTGTCATATATAAAGAGAGGGAATGTATGTAAAGTCAGTATCGTATATAATGGATAACATCGTACGTCAAGCCATAGAAAAGGCGAAGATTCTCGGTGCTATAAGTTCAAGTAAATATTGCGATATTTTGCTTAATAATGTGCATTATTTCTTAAATAAAAGTAAAACAAAGTTTGTTAGTGTCGGTCTATCACCCAAATTTGGATTTGAGCCAGTCGTAAAACTAGGTGGAACGAAGAGTGGTGGAGTGGTGTTTGACAAGCAGGAATGGCGTATACTTATGGATAATCAAGGGGTGATTACTAATTATTTCTACAGTCCTGAAGGAACATGGCTACCTACCAAACTGGGATCGAAGACTGTCTCGTACGAAAATATTAACAAGAAAAAAATTATACGCCTCTGTGATAGTGACGAAATTGATATCTATTTAGGATGGGAGTCTATAGAACAGTTATGGAAGCTTTTGAAAATAATATATTACCGATTGGAGTTGACAGATACTGTGAACTTTCCAGAGTTTTATAAAAAACCTAATACAGTCGACAATTCCTGAATGTAACATTCACCAAGTTATAGGTCCATTGCGTGATGTATTTGAGGTCAACATAGCCTCCCTTCTGGAAATGGAAGTATTTGCCAAGGAGAAACTATATATGGATATGGATCTTGCCAATCCTATAACTGAAAGGGGGGGGTAACGCGTTTGTAGTCAATAGTGGATAGTATTAGATGTTAGTCAATATGTGGATGTGTTATAGTGCGGAGTCGTGGCCTAAAGCTGTAGATTGTGTTAGTGCAGTCCAAAGACTAATATGCCAGTTACAAGCATTAGAATTCGATGCTGATCATGAAAAAGTGTATGGAATGGGTAGATTTAGTGATGACTATTTAAATAATCTAGTTAATAAGTATGGGGGAGGAATACGCCTTTGTGAAAAATACTTAACATCGCATGTAGGTGATATAGAGTGTATTTGTTGTATAAAGCGATTAATAGAAGACCTTAAAGAAATATCATTGGAGCAATTTATACACGAAATAGAAAGATATTTACCGAATTTTGAGTCATCAGATGACGACTCACCCAGTGAAGAAGGTGCGCATTAATGAGTCCAAAAACGTAGTTCACTACATAGTAGTATGGGAGTTGGCTTACAGGCATGCTCGAAAAGGAGAATGGGAACAATTAGCTAGAGATTCTGCACGATTTAAAAAAAGAATAGGCGACTGTGATAATATAATTTCACCAATTCTCGAAAAGCAGCATCGTGAGTGTGTGTTTGTCAGACGCTTTAGTAGTATGTAGTGATGTATATGTATAGGATAGTAGTAATAAAAAAAGTAAAAAAAAAGATCTGTTTATTGCATATTAATATTACAGTATATATAATTAAGGTTAATTAGCGTATTACACAATGTCTTTGGTAGAAATCCATGAGTTGTGAGAAGTATCAAAACCCAACCACTTAACGAGAGCTTTATTCCCTTGACGTCGGATGACACGTTCAACTAGATGAATGTCTGGATGTTTAACACTTTGTAGTTCGGGCTCATAGAACCGACCTTGAATCTCTTCATCTCGACTATCACGTAATGTGTAGGTGAGTGGGCTTGAACGTTTAACTGTTGATATTCGAAAGACTTCGTAACTCCAATTAGGTGTGTACCCTTAGAGAATATACTCCTATGTTTGCTAATGCGTACATGTTCCCCACTTTAAATTTAGGTGTTTTACGGTCAAGAACTTTCTGACATTTTAAATGTTGCAAAATATCTGCAGCATTCTTTTCCGTTACATCTACCGGTTTATACCCGGTTGTTCTATGCTTTCTTGAATTATAATCGGTAACAATTTGAGGCAAGATTGATAGCCACTTATATGATCCTTGCATGCTGAATGTTTTCCACATTATTGCTTTAAGGGTACGATTGACACGTTCGACTATGCTACTTTTCAAGGTGGAATAACTACTGTAATGATTGATATTGAATTTTTTCATTACTTTTTTGAATTCAGCATTATAGAACTCCGTTCCCATATCAGTTTGTATATGCGTAGGCATCTTTTGCAATCCAGATAGCAGTTTATCCATTACCTCCGCAACTAGTTTACCATTCTTGCGTTTGATGGGAAAGCCCAGACATATTTAGAGAAGGCATTAATTATTACTAAAATGTATCGAAATCCTTTATTCACATGAGCATAAGGTATCATTTCCACTAAATCAGCTTGAAAGAGATCATTTAAACCTTTTAGTACTACACAACGTCGCGGAAAATTTCTTCTTGCAGGTTTGTGCAGTTCTTCAACAACATCGGATTTACTCATTTTTTACTTTGGATTGTAGTAGAATCTCTAGGATGAATAATTGTTCTTTGTCGAAATTGATATCTTTTGGAATTATAGGTTGAATCACACCATCCTTACGAATAGTTTTATTATTTAGAAACAGCGGTGTCGTATATATTACAGTATCCACTCGAAGATGAATATCTCGAGGTAACCACTTACAATGCAATATTTTTCCCTCTGTAGGAAATAAATATCTACCATTGATACCCAATGGAATATCTACTTTTGTCTGTTGCAAGACACCTTGCAAGGTAAAATAAGTTTCGTAATATATATCACTTTGCTTCGTAGCATCACTGCGATGCTGAGTAATATGTTTTCCAAATTTATCCACTGTCATTTGTTGATGAAGATGTCCGCCAAATTTATCTATTGGCATAACTGATGAGCATGTAGTACTGCCTTTAGTGGTAGTCGGTGTAACAATGAAATGAAAAGGATATAGTAATAGGTTTATAACAAGAGCTGTTACTGTATTACTTTTGCTTCACGTAGTTCATCAATTATATATACTACTTCGTTGTGATTGCTAGTATTTCCTGTCGACATTGATCCTAATAATTCCGTAGCCAATCTACTAACTTATTCGGGTTATTCCACGGTACAAATTCAATAGCTTTGTTATTGTATCGCAATAGTTGCATGCCACCACCTCTTTTGGAGATAGAAGTTGTTCGAGATCTTGTGGTTGGAGGGGCAATAGATGATGTAGCTGACCGTTTTCTAGGTTGAAGTAATGGTTTAATGATTTCCACATATTTTTACTATTAGTTCCTCGGATTTGATCATCAGGGTTATAATTACGTCGGGCAGCATTAGTACGACGCAATATGTCATTGTATTGCTGTAGGTCACTCTTTTTGTATCCCGTAGGAACTTTTTTAAAAAGTAGTTCATATAATCCCGGTGTTCCCTCATAATCTAGGGATGATCCATCGGGAAGAGCGATTCGCAAATTTTCTCCAACAAAATCTAGTTCAGCATCGCCTATAAAAAATTTCTCTTCTTCAGGAATGAAATGCACGCCATATGTTAAGTCATACTCGTCTTCTGTATCTCTAAATATACCTTCAACGTAGTACTTAGCTAATCCTTGGTATTGATTTAGATAATCTTCAAAGGCGGGTTGAGATCCAGCAGCTAGTAGTTCCGATTTCAATTGTTGTAAAGTAGGAATTTCCACCTCGTCGTCATGTGTGACATCAGCAATTACAGATTCTTGTAGAGGTGTGGGAATGGTGTCAGGAACAACAGTACGCGGCTCCTTACGTATTCTAGAGGATTTCGGTGTATAATGTAAAAATACTTCATTTTCGTGTGCAATGACTTCATTTTTGACAGCTTCTGGCGTAAGGGGTTCAGCTTTGATGAGAGAGTCATCTTTCTTAGTAATTAATTGTTTTAATGGTTGTGTAATAGGTTTAAAGTGTGCTTCTATTGCACGTTCTGTAAGAGCGGTATCTTCTTTCAAACTCGCATATTTCTGTTGCACACTCTTGCGAGCACGCAAAATGTCTTGTACTAAGCGCTCCTCCATTACGACTGTACGTTGACAGCCCTAGTAGATTATTTATACTGCAATGAAACAGTCAAATCTCTTACGGTACCGACCTGTATTAACATCGCTTTCTTTATCAATAACAAGAAAACCGAATTTGTCTTGCCAGCAACAAAAACATAAATCTTTAAACCTATCAAAGGACATATCGACATTAACGTGATCATCATACACATGCTTAAGATTAGTGTGATCTTGTTGAAAAGAATAAGTAAATTAGCATTATCACGTATAAGCTGTTTTGGAATTGAAGAATACGTTTGACACAGATAGAAACAATCATTATTTCGATGTCTGCCAAAACAGAAATGATCTCTTATTTCATTTTGCTTATGACACGCTACATCATCGAAAATCATTATTGAATTTTTACGGGAATCACTAGGGGATATAACATCACTATTATCACTGTATTCGAAATACCCGATTTCTTTTATGGGTGTCAGTAAATTTCGTAGGTACTGGTATTTAGGTTGATATAATGATTTGCAATAAATATATACATTTTCAAAACGTAAACCATTTGGATGTTCTAACAAGGTAATCATAACATTTGTTTTTCCGCACCCAGATGGACCAACGATTATACCTCGTTTACATCCTCCTTTCAGTAGACCGCTATGTTTAGAGTAAAGTTCCTTGTTATCAGTTATGTCATAATTTTTAATAGGTAATTCTGTGTCTTGCGGAATGAAGCGTATGGTGCCCGTCATAGTACTAAACCACAAATTGTATGGTACTAACATATATACGTGTCATACAATGAAAGTAGTTTAGTAGTGGAGCGACATCCAGTCTGGTATGAAGTATACTTCTCGGTGTAATAAGAAGAAAAGGGGTTCAGGATTAATTAATACCTTAATTAATAAATTACCAGTGGAGTTGCATATACCTGGGTATAGATACTGCGGACCGGGTACCCGTTTACAAAAACGACTAGCTCGCGGCGACAAAGGTATAAATGAATTGGACGAAGCCTGTAAAGAGCACGATATTGCATACTCCCAGTCAAACGATTTAAGTCAACGACACATTGCCGATAAAACTTTGCAACAAAAAGCTTGGAATAGATTTCGTTCCTCAAACGCTACATTTGGAGAAAGGGCTGCTGCATTAACTATAGCTGGAGTAATGAAAGGAGAACGGAAAATGGGGATGGGTGGAAGATCACGGACAAGCAATAGAATGGGAAGCAAACCACGAAGAGCAAAGCGTACCCCCAAACCAATTTCATTTAACAAAGCGGTACTTCTAGCGCGACGTCGTGTTGGTGGTAAACTTCGATCATCTTTACGATCTACAATACACCAAGCCTTAAGCGTTCTAAAACACAAAAAAATCATGTCACCCAAGAGCAGAATATTACCTATACCAAAACGAGGGGGGTTCATACCTCTTATTCCCCTATTTGCAGCATTAGGAGCCTTAGGTTCGTTAGGTGGCGGTGCAGCTGCAGTTGCAAAAGCGGTTACCGACGCAAAAGCTGCGACAAAAACGTTAGAAGAAACCAAACGACACAACCAAGCAATGGAAGCAGCTGCATTAGGAAAAGGTTTATATCTAAAACCATATAAACGAGGTTTGGGTATATATTTACAACCGTATTCAAAAAACTCCCACTGAAGCTACCACGCCACGCCTTAAGTAATGTTGAGCTATCAAAATTTGTTGAGCAATTAAAGATTCCCTACTTTAGAGGGATATATATGCGAGATAAGCTACCTACACGAATTCATAGGAATGAATGTGGTATCGTGAATCTGGATAATCAAGCTAATCAGGGAACACACTGGACAGCATATATTAAGCGTAATAGACATATAACATATTTTGATAGTATAGGACATGTTAAACCACCCTTCGAATTAGTCCACTATTTTAAAAGTGATGGTAGCAGAAACACAATTGATTATAACTTTACTAAGGTTCAAGAGTTCAATACATACAACTGTGGTCATCTAGTCTTACGATTTTTATACGACTACTCGTTCTGATTGTCAGTAGTTGTTACGTGATCGTGATGTCGTACACATTTACCTTCACCGGTAAAAGCAGTATCCTGCAAGCCACATTTAATCCACCGATTTTTCTTGATAATGAGTCGGAATATGTAATGGGGTTAACTAGTTTTGAATCGTTCAATACTATACAAAACGTTACTTCAAAGAACAACATGCTCATATTTGGAAGAGATAAAATTACAATACCGCCAGGAACATACGAAATCGCAGATGTGAATAAATATATTAATGACTCAGTGAAAGACGATAAGGGGTATATTGATTTACGAGCAAATAATAATACTATGAAAGCAACCATGAAAGCAACCCATAACATTAGTTTCAATGTAGTCCATTCGATAGGGCCTATGCTGGGCTTTAATAAAACTGCTGTTTACCAAGCTAAAAAAGTGTACACCTCTGAGAACCCTATTAACATCATCAAAATTAACTCATTAATTATCGAGTGCAATATAACAAGTGGTAGTTTTAAAATGGTGAGTCATCACACATAATTCATCAATTCTTTCCCAGTGTACCAGCGGGATATAAAATAATCGAATCACCTCAACATGTTATCTACTTACCTATAAATACATCTACCATTTCAACAATAACACTTAAAATAGTAGACCAAGACGGAGATCTCGTCAATTTTAACGGAGAAGTCATAACGATAGGACTACATTTAAAGAAAATATGGTGACGCGGTATAATACATGTGCATGTAACCAGTGCAAAACAAACTATAAAAGAGTGAAGTGTGGAAAGGGTACAGTCAGTAAGCGTTCAGCGACCAAAGCGTTGACAGCGCAGAACAAAGCATTCTTGGAGAGTCTTGGGTTTACAGTACTACAATGAGTGTATTAAACGTTAATGAAAAAGTTGTTGTTGATAATGCTATCGTTAATTCCGAACTGCACACCCATCAACCATATACTACGAGATTTGGAAACAATGATGAAATCAGGATACCCATTCAGGAAGACATGTGCACTCTACCATCAGAAAGTTATGTTTATGTAGAGGGAAGATTATTGCGACAGGATGGTACTGTCTCTAACACCGCAAGGTTCGTTAATAATGGTATCGCATTTTTATTCAGTGAAATTAGATATGAAATGAATGGAATAGTGGTAGATTCCGTAACTAAGGTGGGGTTAACGTCGACAATGAAAGGATTAGTATCATTGACACCCAATGATCTTGCCCGCCATCAAAATGCCGGTTGGTTTCCTACATCAAACAGCACACTAACAAATGAGCAAGGGTATTTTAATGTCTGTGTACCTTTGCGAATGCTGCTTGGCTTTGCTGAAGATTATAATAAAGTGATTTTGAACATTAGACAAGAACTTGTATTAATTCGTAGTAATATTGATACCGATGCAGTAATTTCAACTGTGGACGAAGCATTAAAAGTTAACATAGATAAGATTTATTGGAAAGTTCCACACATTGTTCCAGCATTAGCGGAGGAATTAGCGTTAACGAAATACATTGATAAAAATGTGAATACTCCACTAGCATTTAGAAGTTGGGAAACCCACATATATCCCGCTATACCATCAACAGATAAGCATACATGGGCAATCAAAACATCGACTAGTATTGAAACACCGAGATACATTATTATAGGGTTTCAAACTGGACGAGAAAATAATGTTATGCACGATGCGAGTAAATTCGATAAATGTGCACTGAAGAATATTCGGGTATTCCTCAACACCGACCGTTACCCGTATGATAATTTAAATGTTAATTATGATAAAAATTGCTTTGCCACGCTGTATGAAATGTTTGCTAAATTCCAAATGTCATGTTATCAAAGAGATGGACAACCATTACTCACACCTATTCAATTTACGACGGCTGCACCACTGATGGTGGTCGACTGCTCAAATCAAAAAGAAGTATTGCACTCGAAAGCAGTAGTTCTTCGTGTAGAGTTTGAAACATCGGCCAACATACCCGCTAATACGACAGCATACTGTGTTATACTCCATGATCGTTTAGTTACATACAACGCGTTAACCAAAGCAGTACGACAGTTGTAATGCAATGTCCGTCATAATCGATGTACAAGGGTTCAAAATATCAAAAGCGTTTATACCAAAAGAACTCGCCATTTATAATGGGAAACAAATCGCCCATTTTGTTTTTAAATCACCGTATCCCTGGCATACGTTGGATGCAGAGAGTCGTCGTCAAGCTACTTGGTTAATGCAAAACCAGCACTGTATTAAATGGGAAGAAGGGTATACACCACCACACCACTTTCGAAGAATACTCGAGAGATTGATTCAGCCAACAGATACTGTCTATGTCAAGGGCAGAGAGAAAGCAGATTACATCAGAAAATTTGTGACCCAGCCTGTTATTGAACTTGAGGAAAGTCCACCTCTTCCTGCTATGCAACCCGTTTGTTACTTTCATTGTAAATCATTATGCCACTGTGCTTTGAGTCGGGTATATCATTTATATAATATATATATAATGCAATAAGTCTTGTACATATTTTTTAATAAAAAAATAGTAAATAGTCATTTTCGTTTTTTTGTTTTTATTTATATCACACAGTATTTGTATAGTATATATTCTCTTACTAACGAATTAATACATAATATTAATATATGTAAAACAACTAAAGGAATAATACAACTTATTATTAATATAAGTTTCATTATGGAGAGAATATAGGAAAGAAACTAGCAAGTGTCAGTACCCAAACTATTGTTCTTCCGGTTAATATAAATTCATTTGCTTAGCAACCTGCAATAGTTCGCTCAACGGATCAGCATTCTCCAATTCCGGTATTCGCCAATGCCCCCACGCCAATGTAGAACACGTATCACGTAGTCGATATCGTTTGTCATCCTGGGACCTAAAGGCAATTTTGTTTAACATTTCGGTATATATATCATGTAAGGTTGATCGAAACACAAGCATTTTACACATTACTGTTTTATCAGACCCTCCGCGACCGCTTTGTAGTCTACTTCCGTCAACACTTTCTGAATAATAACTTTCTTAACACCTTTCGCTTTCTTAACAACTTCCTTATCAGCAAGCTTCAGACAGTATGACTTCGATCCAGCACCATAAAAATAATGAATCGCTTTCCCTGCATACTCATCTTTCATTCGTCCAACGACGGAAGCAGTCGTAGGAATACCATGCAACTCATTATGATAGTTGGAAGTATCATATTCGTCTAAATTATTTCGCATGTGTGCATACATATCATCAGTTACTATCTCAACAATCAAAGAATCCGTGTCAGTATAGAGCAACGTGACATTCTTGCCATAATGAGCTCGTACTTCATAAAAAAACCGATACATTATAATTTTGGAAAGATCTAAAATACTGAATCCGACATAGACGGGTTTGTCGTACGTAACTACCTGTTTCGACAATTCCGCCGCAAACAATTTATCAGTGAATTGAATAAAATTTTTAAATTGCGGTTTTGCAACGTACCGTGCTACACCTACCCGGCGACCGTTATTTTCCCAATGTGTTAACAGTTTAATAACTCTTCGTTTATCAACATTTTCCATTGTTTTACCAAACACGCCATTATTCATGATTTTATAGAAATCCTTTTCAAACTTGTTCTGTGCTGTGTTGCGGAGAGCTGTATTAAGGTCTACGTATGGTATTAGCCACGGACTCTGACGAAATCGTAAAACCCTATGAATACGAGTAACAATTAAGCCATGCTCCATACATTGTTTTAAATAGCGGTAATGTATAACATAGTCGGTCTTATCACACAGGTTCGGGATTAACTTCTCCTCCTGGGAATGTGGTGCGCAGATCATTTCAGGACAAAACGGATAATCGTTGTGTTCGTCATGCAGATGGTGGGGATAATGTATATCAACCTCCAGTACAAATCCAACATCGGCGTCATGATCAATCTTTACTACGTCAAAGTGTTCTATTTCCTCTTGAGGTAACCACATAAACCCATCGTGAGGCAGGTATTGCTTCATACTCCAGCCGTATAAATTCGTGGCATCTAAATATTGTAAAAACACTTTCGGTTGTTTAGGATCATAGTTTGGAACAAACTCGTTATTAGCGATGCTTCTCCGCTTGATACAAGTACTTACTCCACCTCGAATACCTTGTTTAAAAAGTGATACATATCCATATCCGTCAGTAATTCTAGCTCTACTTTCGTACATTTCAACATGGCATCCCACGCCAATCCAGGTAAAGTGACATACTGTGCAGGTTCTAACCCATACACACCCATACATAATCTCCTAAAGTTTTCAAACACGTCAGCCAATAACAACACATCTGATTTTAAATAAATATCAGCATAATCACCTAGTGTATTACACTTAAAGTGATCCCATACCAGTAGAACGCGACAGTATTCGTCATCGGAAATATTTGCATCGCGCATTTTATCGTAGAATTTGTCATATGATGGCACCGTGATGTCGTTCAACTTACTAAAGCTGTCTACGTACGCATAAGGAAACTACCTTTATTTCTCACTAAGTTGAAGTCGCTATCATTACTAAAATATTTCCGTACCTCCATACATTGATCATCTGATAAATTCTGTGATAGAGTATCTAAGGATGCAGCCATGAATCTACAACTATCGACGAACCGTAAATTAATGTATTTCTTTTCCTGATACCATGACTGTTTACATATTCATCAACAAAAATATGCTTACCAAACGTTATATATTTTCACTGTTAACCGGAAGTACGGTAATTTCTTCCGTTTCACTCGCTAACTGTTTAATGAACAGGTGAACATCATAACCACTGAGATTATGTAGAAAAACGGGAAGAAATGTAGGTACCTGATAGTTTAAGTTACACGTTGAATGTGCTGCACCACGATACTTACCAGTAACGTGACAGTGATCTCGTACTTTCGGATTTGTCGGATCGTCCGTAAAGTGCTTACCGCATATGTAACAACATACACTGCATTCATACGTAACCTGCTGTTCATCCGTTAATGGTGTCATTGGGACAATAGCTTTGAAATTTTCATTATATATCCGTTTTACATCACTTTCCAATCGTCTTATAAATATCTCCCCTGCATTGCTCCCTCTATACAGCTCTAACTTAGACCACGCATCGTTTACACTACACTTAATATAATAACTAAACGAGTATGGTTCGTGTTTACACGTTTTTATCGTGAACGGTTTTTCGGGATCTGGTTCAGCCGTATCTACCGGTACTAAGAGCGCTTCAAAATCTGCATATATTACGAATGGTAGAACCATTTGTTTCTGATAGTTCCGAAAAGCGAGTATATTTTCCGCATAGAATTCCCCGGTAATGTCTTTTTTTTGTTTCACACCCGGTAATTTTGTATATACGAAGTTACAGTCGTGTGACACGTGTCGGGTTAATTGCTCCTCGGATCTAAAGTAATACAAGCATGCATCACAAAAATACATTGCTCCGTTCCGCCGAGTTATTTGGTTGCTAAGTAAACGAGAAAAATTTTTTATCCATACATAATGCTGATTATCTGTTTGGTTACTGACTAATAATAATAAATTAACATGAACTGCCTGTTTGGCTTTGGTGTAGTATAGAGGCCCCACTACCTCCGTGACACGTTGACCATCACGATAGGTATCGTCTAACCCATAAACATTAATGGAAATGTTGTTATTGCTCTCAAACGTTGAAATATTCGTCAGCTTAACAGGGAACTGTACACCAGTCCAGTTGAATAACGTCTGGAAATCAGGGTAAGAAGATGTGCGTTGTGGTACTCCCGTTGGTGTCACTAGTGCCGATACAACAGCCCATGCAAAGCAGCAATTATCATTATTTTTTACATTGACTATGGCGTGTTTATGTGCGATTTCGGCGGGGACAGCCATATAGGAAGAACCCGTGGTGGGAGCAAATTTAAGCAGGTTTACCTCTATATACACGAATTGCACCAGGGACCACCCTAAAACAGTTGTTAATACTCGAGTACACCACGACTCACACTTACCAGAATCTTTATGTTGAAATTCCGATTGTTTTGCATCCAATATTTCACTTATTTTTTGGAAATACTCTTCTAACACCGTCCCTACACTGAGAATATCATACTTAGTCTGAAACGATTTCAGTTCTGTGCTTTCCCTACTGTTCAAAAAGTATAAACCAAACAGCTCAACATTACATTTTAATGAATAGTGTTTCTGCAACTGATTTTGTACTACCTTCAATACATTCCCTTTCACGTCTGCCATAAAGGTGAACACATCAGTATGCATATTGCATGGAGACAATCGGTACGACACAATGCGTTGTTTAAACTCATTTCGGATCACTTCGACCCCAGTATCGACAAGGAAACATACATTTGCTTTATGCCTATTGCTTCTGAGGTGTCCTTGGAATGCATACCTAGGTACATCCATTGAACAATCTGTGCAGTGCACACTCTCACCATTGTTTTTTGGTTCTACCGGTTCATCGTGTTGGTCAGCCTTCCGCTTCCTTGAGTTGCTAAACCCTGATGGTCCGGGTTTTGCATTATCCTTCACAGAGTTTACCCCAGATGGTCCTGCTTGCGCAAAGGAATCAGTAACATGTCTATGTACTGCTTTGTTATCGTCGGAAGTGCTTCCTTGCACCACATTGCTCCCTGTGGTTTGGTTTTGCAACGAACCCTCCTGCATGCCAGATGGTGGAGTAGATACTGACATCCAGCACGCTGTTTTTTGATGTCTCAGTAAAGAATCCTTTCGAGAAAATTTCTTTAGACATTCACATTGAAACATTTTGCTGCAACAAATAATGACTAATAACTGCATGCGGTAGTGTAGGTTGATGTGAATAAGAGTGTTGGATATGACGGGTAGCCGGGAGAGAAGTAATACGAAACTAACACTTACTATTCTTTGAAGACATGATGTAACACCGCTTGAAAACTTTACTTGGTGGTTCATAAAGACGGACTAACACTGTAGTGGAACCGCTCCGTCTTAAATACAAAATTTGAAGTGTTCGGGTTGGGTGGGGGAAAGTGGAATGAGGGGCAGAAGTGGTGAAACCGGACAGTTGCGTGCGCAACTGCCTGAACCCAAATACTACCATGTGGGAGTTACATATTAGCAAGGGGGGTTAAACAGGAATCCGTTTTGAGCTGTATTTAAGCTGGTTTGCGCTGGTTTTGCGCTGGTTTGGAGCTGGTTTTGAGCTGGTTTGACCTGTATTTACGCTGGTTTGAGCTGTATTTCATCTGTATTTGAACTGTTTTTTTTTTATCTGTACAGATTCCTGTTTAATGCTATAATGTAACTCCCACATGGGGGTACTTGGGCAAGACAGTTGCACGCAACTGTCTGGCAAGTGCCTCCATACCGACTAACTCCAGAACGAAAAGACCTACTTGCTTAAAAAAAATTTCTATTTAAGCTTCTTCTCATTTTGGAATAGAACTGATTAAATTTCTGGCAGAACTCCAGCGACGGAGAGGGGGAGTTTCTTAGGGTAATGTTTTTTTATTTTTGGTTTTATCAAAAATAGTTATAAAGCAGTCGCATACTTCCAAGTAATAAAATACCCACACATAGACCTTAAACATATAGACACCTTATATTCTATACCATTTCTTACGCAATCCATAATTTAACTGCAAAAGAAAAAATCCTAAGGTGAAATTGTAAATGTCACTTCAACTTTTGTTTAGTTTTCATAAGAAAAGGTGTGCACATAGGCGTATGTTGGGTTGCCTAATCGAAATTTCTGTAATACCTTATAAACGCTTGTTATTGAAAGCAGCTAAACAAGATTTAGTTAGCATATATTACCACATTAAACTTTATTACAAGTATTACAAATATAATTATGATTTTCCTGCTTCTTGGCAAAATCATTATAAACACTTATGTCTATATTGATAAAAATAGTTTATTTCCCACAGGAAAACGGACTTATATATATATATATATATATATATATATATATATATATATATATATATATAAATCACATTACAAATGCATACATAAGTAACTGATTAACATATATAGAAAAACCAGTTTATCAGAACTGTTACTACATCTGATGATATGTAATTTGTACCTCTGATTTCAAATATAGCAAAACCGGATATAGCGGATTATGAACTTATGTAGTAATTGATATATCTTGTAATTTACATGCACTGTTTAATATTACACAATTGTTCTCTGCATTCTATAAAAATATGTACCTACTAATTATACATTGCAATTTTTTTTCTAAGAGGACAGCATCTACCTTTGAAACAAATAAGATAACTTTCTGTATTCCTTCAATTAAAAAGAACTGGGTTGACCTTTATACGTTAAATTTAATCACATATATAAAAACCATATAAGTACAGGTTTAGAACTGTCATCGTGAATATATAGCTACATTTCTTCTTTTACAATAATTACACTGAACTTATTTGACTAAATCCTTTGTTTAAATGGAAATTAAAAAATTGAGAGCATCATTTTACAAGTTTTTATATAAAAAAGAAAACGGATTTATTTATATATTCTATATACGTGCTCTACCTATAAAGAAAAAGAATACAGTTAACAAACTGGTCTTTATTACTAATACATAATTTACATACGCTTTTCACCACTGGTTATACTTAGGAAAAATAAATGCGTATGTTTTTTTACTGTTTCATCTAATAAATAAATGCATCATCATGCCTATTTTAACTAACTAATAAGTATTTAAAAACTTGTTTACGAATGCAATTTACATCTGATTATTACTACGTCTATAAAGGTTATTTTGTCTGCATATAAACCAACAGGTTTTTTCCAGCCAGAATTACTTTAATCATACTGAAAATGATTTAAATCATTCAATAAGAAAAACAAATCGTTAATTTATATCTAAATCCTTTAACGTTTAAAACTGGGATATATTATATACGAATTTATGTATAAAAATGAGAGGTCATCTCTCTATCTGCAACTACAAACCGGATAGAGAGTAAACGAACTGGTGTGATTACTACAAAAAATAATTTCTATATCATGTACTTTACATATGCTTTCAGTAATATCAAAAAATTTTTAATTTACTATTTCCTAATTACATTTGCAGTATAATTAGCTAAATAAATTGGTATTGTTTTGCAATTCCTAGTAAAATCAACTAATAAGTATTAATTATTAATTCTACTGCAACAGTTGACTATTACAATGTATCTAAAGGTCAAATGTCTAGACTAAGATCCCCGCAATACGGGTCATATTCGCTAAAAGTTGTTTGTTACTTTGTATTATATATTTTTTTCTTTTAATACCCGTAGTTGAACTAGGCCAGTTTATAACCAATAAAAAAACAGATTCGCGCGACTCAAGGTATTTTCCTGCTATATATACAGCTGCATAAACCACATTTACATTATGATCTCGAGTGTTCCAAGTATTAATCGTCGTTTAGTTCAGCTCCCAGAGACTGGGGAGTTGGCTCGAGATCCAACACTTCCTTTTGGTTTGCAAATCTAACTTTGCAACCCTAAGGCCCTCTGAGCACCTAGTCCGTCGTCGGTAAGCATAATGTGTGAGTGTGTGAGTGTGAGTGTGAGTGTGTGGGTATGTGTTGCAGTATGTGTGTTTTAGGGTTGGTTGTTTTAGTGTGTGTTTTTTAGTTTGTGAGAGCGCTGAACGGCTTGGTACCACATGTCACACGGTGAATACTGCCTCATGTTGCGCACCCCTAACACAACTGTTATTTTTTTTTTGATGTGTACGATGACGACTATTTTATATATTATGTGATTAAGTATGTTATATTGACTCTTTTTTTATGTATGTAGTGTATAGACTAATTATTTCCTGTCAGTGTAGTAGTATGTTCAGCGCTGCTAACATGTGTAACCTAAACTTTTCTAATCCTCAGTATTACAACTGTTTTGATATAAGCTTACTAACGTATGTACTAAATCAACATGTTTTATTCCTATAGCAAATCATATATCTGCGTAATGTTTCTAAATATAATTTATATGTCTGATTTAAATGTATATAAATGTCTTTAATTCTATATACAATTTGTACATGTCTGTCTACGTGAATTAAATATATTAACATATCGTTTTCTTTTATTTTGGTAAAAAGTGAAATATATAATTTGTACACGTCTTCATTTCTATATATATATAATTTGTACATGTCTGTCTACATGAATTAAATAAATTAACATATTGTTTTTCTTTTATTTTGTGGGTGAGCAAACATTCATACAAAAAACATACAAGTGGACAAAAAACATACAAGTGGACAAAAAACATACAAGTGGACAAAAAAATACAAGTGGGCAAAAAAATACAAGTGGGCAAAAAACATACAAGTGGGCGCAACCAGGTCACACGGATGTTATTGTGGAACATGAATGCGTGGTCGGATGGCCTTGTAATAGTGGAACAGGAAAGCGCGGTCGGATGGCCTTGTAATTGTGAAACAGGAAAGCGTGGTTTTGTCGCACGGATGGCCTTGTAATAGTGGAACAGGAAATCGGTGTTTGTGACCTGTGGTAATGATATGTATTTCGGTCACAGTGTTGGCCTTGTAGTAGTGGAACAAGAAAGCGGTGTTTGTGACCTGTGGTAATGATATGTCTCAGTGATGGCCTTGTAGTAGTGGAACAGGAAAGCGGTGTTTGTGACCCTGGTTTTGTGGTAATGATATGTATTTGGGTCACACATTGCGCTTTTTGCGACCTTGGAAATGTGGAAAACCGGTTTTTGTGGTGGTGTCCCAAAAGTCTCCAATCTTACCTACTTGTTAAGGCTGTTAAATAAGATGTGTCAGACGAACGAGCAAAAATTTTTTTCGAATTATCTAAATTTACAACTGATCAACTTATTAGAAAAATCCGTGAGTTGTCTGCTGAAAAATCGACAGACAATGTTCTAAGCATTTCGAACAGAAGAAAATTTTATCATCAAAACAGCTTTAGAGGTCGAAACAACTCATCAAATAGCTACAGTCATCGAAGTTTTAGTGGTTATAGAAACAACAATCAAAATTACAACAATAATAACCATCATAACAATGCTTATAATAATAATAACTCTTTTCGATCACGTAATTATCGAAAACAGCGTGAAAATTGGAATCAAGGGAATTCTAATCAACAACGACCAAATCAAAGTTCTGGACAGCGTAATGTCTGCAACATTCAGGATCAACAATCTCAAGTTCCTCAACCATCGGAAAACTGCACAAACACCTATCAAATTTGTCGTCTGGGAGAAAGGGATTAAGATGTTTCAACTTGGACTTAGTATTGAGTAATTTTATAATTGTAAAAACTCGTATGACTGGTGATAGAGACCTAACAGTCATAGTTGATTCGGGAGCAGACATTTTGTTGACTAAACGAACACACGTGAATACAGAACAAATTTTAAATTTTGGAAATGCAGATAATATTCGAGGTATAAGTGAACAATCAATTCAGTCCATTGAAACAACGTATACAAAGGTAATTGAAATTTCTCACAAAGTTCACTTCGTCAGCTCATCATTTCCTCTAGCAAGCGATGGAATTCTTGGTAGAAATTTTCTCAAGAAATTTTCATGCACTATCGATTGTAGTGAATGGAAACCAGAATGGATGAAAATTCAATGGAAATTTCAATTTACGAAAAATTTTCTAAATCAAAAATTACTAAAAATTACAACATTCCATATAATCTAAGAAATGAAATGGATCAACAAGTGGGCAAACTTATTAAAAATGGCGTAATAGAAGAATCTTTTAGTCCCTATAATTCACATTACTTTTAGTTACGAAAAAATCAACTGACATAGACTTCAGAAACGTTAACAAAAATATCATTTCTGAAAACTTTCCCATTCCGAAAATAGCGGAAGTACTCAGTAATCTTGGAAAATGTAAATATTTTTCTGTTCTTGACTGTATAAATGATTATCAAGTTGAACTTGAGACCGTTTGTAATATTGCTTCATATAGGTCTGGATTCCCAGGTGCAACAGCGTTTCCATATTTTTTTTTAACAGTACAAGTTTATGCAATTCTGCGATAGGTTAAATCAAATACCCTCACATGAAGAGTTTGTTGGGAAATCTCCGTACGTATTCTCCTTTTGCAAGAGATAACAAACGAACAATAATAAAAGGAACAATAATAGCAGAAACGATCATGACAATAACAAGAACAATAATGAGAAGGAACGAACAGTAACGGAGAAAAATTAATTTATGAAATGTCAAAACAAATCATTTTTTTTTTGTCTAGCAGTTTCCAAAACTAAACTTTTTCATAGCTACTCAATTTGGAAATTTTCGTCGCCTATGAAAAATTCAAATGAAAATTACCTGTCAAGGAATAAGAGACAAAGCCCGAGAGACGGTGGTGGTCATTTTGAACCGAAATAAAAAATTATTAAATAAATTTCTCAGTTGTATTGAATCAAGACTGTGAAAAGTTTATTCTCGTGGAACTATCGAACGAATTTTGACAAAAATGGCTTTATCGGAAAGCTAAACCGTTGAGCTTATTTTTTAGACTATTTTAACACTACATATAGAGCATAGTTTAAAAGTCATAAGCAATAGAAAATTTTAGATTGATTTTGGTTTATTTCACATTCTGATTTTAAATCTCTACAATTGTTTCTTATGAGCACATTCCTCAATTCCTCATATTTTTGAATTTTTTAAGTGAAATACATACTATCTAAAAGGACCAATTCCTACAGAATCGGCTGGATATAAGTAGATATGGGTCGATCGATCACAAATGAACCATACTAATACATCCGCGAATGTTTCCATCTAATTTGGAATCACCCTGTTTAAAAATTTAAAAATGCAGTAAAGTGTCTCATAGCACTAGTGTTTTTTACACACTTGTTGATGATGATGTTGCACAAATGCAGTAATACGTTTATTATATATTTCACAGTAGTTTATGTTAATGTTTTATGCTATTTTTTTACTAATGTAAATGCATATTACACATTAATATATATATATATATATATATATATATATATATATATATATAATAAATAATTATACAGCCTGTTTCAGAGTAAGCGCCTTATTTCTTTTAGATATGGGTACTACTTTCAAAATATTTGACAATAATATGTTTCAGGACATTCTCTACACGATGGTAATATCAGATTTTTAATTGGACGAATTATTTCAAAATGGCCACTTTAAACTTCTTTTTTTTAAATGGAATGCAATAATTTCTTTATTATTATTGAGATCCTAAAAACATTCTTTTCACGATAGTTTTTCATTTTTCTCAAAAATTAATTTCTTTCCCTAAAATTTTAATCTAGTAGCGCATGAATGTTTTACACTCGATGTTATTTTTATCCAAACATCAAGTAGCGGTAGACACAAAAGAAACAACTAAAGTTTATTTTGTAATAAACATCTAAATTTTGAAACTCAAAATTAAAAGTTTACATCAAATAAAAATTAGGTATTTACAAAAATAGCTCGAAATGTTTTCCTTCTTTTTCAATACATAAATTGAAACGTCGTCCAATGGAGCCAATAGATCGAATGATAATTTCCGGAGAAATTTCGTTTATTCAAGTACGAATTCTCTCTTGAATATTTTCAATAGCTGTTGGTTCAACGATGTACACCTGGGATTTTACATACACCCAGAGAAAAAAGTCCAGTGTGACATATCAGATGACCTAGGTGGCCAACCAACCGGTCCTCCACAACCAATCCAACGTTCTCGTATCTATTATTTAAAAACTCCCTAACTGGAAGGGCATAATGTGCTGGAGCGCCATCTTGTTAGTCTATTAATAAATATTGGCCCAACAATGTGGTCCTATAATTCCACACCACACGTTTAAACTGCATCGATGTTGACAACGTCGCTCACGGGTCCAATGTGGATTTACATTATCGTAATAATGCATGTTATGTCTTACAACAGCATTATTTCGAAAATATGCTTCTTCCAAAAATAAAACGTTGTTAAAAAAGTTTCGATTTTGTCGTATCTGTTGCAAACCCCATTGTGCAAAGTTAATTCTTAACAGAAAATCATTTTCGGTTAATTCTTGCTGAAGAATCGTTTTGAATGGGCGAACTATGCGATATTCCAACCAAATTTGCAATCTCCTGACATCGTGATTCGCAATAATGTGTAGCATTACCTGGCTTTCGTTGTGGTCATTGCAAGCAGGTGGGTTTTCATGTACCGGTTTCTTATAATACACAGTTCCCGTTTCACGCGTTGTCTGCAGTAATTTAGTAAATGTTCGATGTTCAAGGTGCATTCTGTTTGGATATTTATTTCTGTACAATCTGGCTGCTTCATAAGGATCTTCATCTGCTTTTCCAAATATTAGGACCATATCAATTAACTCGTCTCTCGTACAACTTAACGGCATTTTAAGAACGTATCATTAATTTTAAATTAACAATTATAATCTTCAATAATACAATAGTTATTAACAAGCACTGACAAGTAAATTGCATTGACGTTTGACTACTAGATTAAAATTTAATTGTTTCTTTTCTACTACCACTACTTGATATTTGGACAAAAATAACATCGAGTGTAAAACATATATGCGCTACTAGATTAAAATGTTAGTTTGCTTTTTGATAGAGAAAGAAATGAATTTAAAAAAAAAACGAAGTACTATCGAAAAAAGAGTGTTTTCAGGATCTCAATAATAAAAATAAAAAATTTATTGCATTCCATTAAAAAAAAAGAAGTTGAAAGTCGCCATTTTTAAATAATTAGTCCAATTAAAAATCAGATGTCACCATCGTGTAGAGAATGTCCTGAAATATATTACTTCCAAATATTTTGCAAGTAGTACCCATAGTGTGGCTAAAAAAAAAATAAAGCGCTTACTTTGAAACAGGCTATATTAGAGCAATTGACTCGTTTCATTTCTCTTTTCTCCGATGTACAGGTTGGCCCGATTTCGGATATGGATGTCATGAGCCCGGATCTGAAAGGATAAATTCAGTGGCTTATCAATTGTTTTCTATCTCATTTAAATTTATTGCTATTCTTCAATTGTCAATATTTCCCTATTTCTAACAATGTTTCAGTTATATGGCATAAACTACTGATGTAATGGATATATTTTAAACATATTATGCAAAACATACAAAAAAACAACTATTAATAAAACAAATTCAACAATTTATTTTGAAAGTAAATGGATGTTTCAAAGATTCGCAAAGAGTACGAGAGATATGTAAAGCAAAAGCAACGCCATTGAATAAAAAGGAACTAAGTTATTTTTATATGAATTAAACTTATTAACGTGATTAATACAACAACTAAAGGTTACAAGTGGTCAAACGCATACTTAAATACACAAAATCTTCCCCAAAATGTTTATAATTTGAAACTCATAATAATTAATTATAGAATGGTGACCAGATTCAACAAAAATTATCATCTTCGAACCTTAAACTAATGACAAATTTAAAATCATATATTCGTATATGATGCTAAAATTTGTCAATAGTTTAAGGTCTGGAGATGACAATTTCTGTCGAAGCTAGTCACCATTTTGTAACCAATTATTAAGAGTTTCAACTTACAAACATTGCGGGGAAGGTTTTGTGATTCTAAATATACTTTTGATTACCACAACCCCATTTAGAAATTTCAAACATGGAGTCTAATGTAAATGAAGTTACAAGTTATTTTCGAAAACATTTCTATTTAATTCGATACACTTTAGGTATCGTTTTCTATCAGAGTTATACAGCGTTTGCAATAAAAATAGGCTTTACTCCTCCAAGTGTTTTTTCAACATTTTATTGTAATTCCTATATTGCATTGTGTTCTCTTTCAAAAATCCCGCTTTTCATGAAGCCTCACCGAAAAAAGTCTAAAGGAGTTAGATCCAGAGACCTAGCTGGCCACGAGTTAAGTGGGTAGGTTCCCCCCTATCGGTTGTGAAAATGATTGTTAAATATAGCTTAGAGATAAGTGCATTGTGCGCCGGCGCACCATCCAGATGAAACCAATGATTTTATATCCTTCCAAACTCATATAATCTAGAATGGATCCATTATTCTATTAAAATGTACTACACTTGATTTGGCCACAAAAAATTACTAATGCGTAATTTTTTGTCTTTGTTCAAAGTTTTTGCAATATCTGATTATGCAGGCATATTTTTTGAAGATTAATTTTACATAACTGTTCTTTATAAAGTTTCTTAATTGGAAGCCATATAAGCCTTAAAAATTAATTAAATAGGATTGAAATTCTTTCTATTTTGATTTCACTTATTGTGTTAGAGTCATTATGACCGGGGAGCCTATAGTTGTCCTTTTATTGCTGTTAAATTTATATAACAGTAAATAATAAGAAATAAGATATAGTATTTATTATTTATTACATTTTATTACGTTATCTTGTTTTTATTACACATTATTATGAATGTTATGTAAAGAACATCTGAAAAACGTAGTAGTTAGGTGTATACATTTATTGTTTACAGTCTTGACAGTAGTAATATACAAGAGCTTTACAGAGGAGCAATTGCAACAAACCATATTAGTTTTGTTATCATTTGAAGAGGGACAAAAATTAAATCTTTTACGCTTGGTTGTAGTTGATTGTTCCCTTACTTCGCCATTACTGGTTGAAGAACGTGACTTTATAACCATTTTAGCTGCAGGAATACTTCGAGGGAGACGTTTTCTTTCTTGCAATAATGGAGTGATCAAGGAATTATCCAGTTCTTCAAAAAATATTCGCCGTTTTGTAAGTTTTCGAGCATTCCAGGTTGGAGTTATTTTGCACCACAGAATATAAGCGTTGTAAGCTGAAACGTTCATGGTATAGTAAAAGATAGGTATTTGCCATCTTTTAGTTATCCGTCTGCATGTGTATGTTATTATTAACTTGTCTAACGTGCCTACAGCATCTTTAGTTTTGTTATAATCTACATCATAAACGGCTTTTCATGATCTTGGTTACACACTCCGTTATCGTGGTGCATGGTGCTCATGAGAGTAACATTATTATTCCGTTTCGGAATATAGGAAACTTTCGACCTGTCCTTTGTAACGTAAAATTTGAAAAAAGTACTTTTTTCCTGTTTCAGACCAATGCGGTTGGCAGTTCAGGCTTATTTTATCGAATAGTGCGAAGCATGGTTATTTTCCTGTTCAATAGCATCTGCCCCAGATCGTACGAGGTAAAAAAATTATCACACGTTACGTTGTGACCTTTTAGATCTAGCACAGCTCTTTTACCTTGACCTCTCTCTGGAGGTTCGCCTTCTTTTTTTCCCGAGGTAAACTTGCATGTTATATTCATAAGCAGTTACAGAATCGCATAAAGTCCAAATCTTGACTCCGTATTTAGCAGGTTTAACCACAATGTACTGTCTAAAAGGACAACGGTCTCAAAAAGGTACGAGTTGATCATCTACTGTTACATTTTCGTGAACATTATAGAGTTTAGGTAGAATTGCAACCCATTCATCCCACGAGTCCCGTATGGGGTCTAATTTCAAAGCGAATTGTTCGTGCAACTACATGAAATCGTTGCTCTGAATATTAGACGACCTACATTTCTATCCCACAGACTGGCTATTCCATCTCCATGAGATTTATACACTCCAGCTGGAAACAGTAGGAGAAAATATGCTTCCAGTTCAAGTAATGTTAGCTCTTGAAACCTGTCGCCACAAAGTCTTTTACCTTCTAGATTTGACATTTTCAAAATTAAGTTTACAATTTTGGGTGTGAAATATAAGAAGTATGCGGATTTTATATCAATTATTCGCGACGTAGCATACCTTGCTGACCTAGGAACCAACGAAATAGCATTTGCTGTTGATAACCTTACCGATTGATGTGTTTTTTCATTCCACTACTGCCATCTTTTGAAGTTACATGATTATAAGTATCAGCTTCATCTGAAATCGTAGCTTCCACTTCATCATTCGATTCGCTATTACATATCTCGGTTTCTGTCAAATGGTCTTCCTCTTCAGAAGCAATAGAATCACTATCAAAAACACAAAGGTTTCTCATGCTCACTATCCGTAAGCACTCTCTCACTACACATTTTCAATAAAAAATTTCAATTGTTACGTATTTCTTATTGGAGTATACCATCAGGTTTACTACCAAATTACCACACACAGATCCTAATTTAAACGCGGAGCCACAGACAAGTCTCACTAGGAATACACTTGCTTTGATTTAATAAATAAAATTAATAATATTGATTTAAAACCAAATTATAAATTAGTATATTTTGATATAATCAATTTATTCTCAAACAGTCCACCAAAAGAATGTATAAGTCTAACCCAAAATTTATTAATTAAAAATAAAATTAATAATGTATATATTAATGATTTACTACAATTATTAAATATAGTAGTTAATCAAATTTTTTTGCAATTTAACAACAAATTTTTTAAACAAAAAAATGGTTTAGCTGTGGGTCAAATTTATCACCTTTATTAGCCGAAATTTTTATGAATAATTTTGAATCAAATATTTTTAGTCCGTCAAATCCATTTATTAACCAAATTAAATATTGGTATCGATATTTTGATGATTGTATAACATTATTAGATCGTTCAGAAAAAGATATACTAAATTATTTAAATAATATCCATCCTAAAATTAAATCTACATATGAATTAGAACAAAATCAACGTATAAATTTTCTTGATCTTTTACTAATTAGAAATGAAAATAAAATTACTATTGAGATTTTTAGAAAACCAACAAATACAGATAATGTCATACCTTATAATTCATGTCATCCTTTAAATAAAAAATTAACAAGTTTTCATTATTTTTATAATAGATTATTCATTCTAAATTTAAAACAACCAGCCTTTGATAGAGAATTAAATATAATTAAACAAATTGCATTTAATAATAATTACCCACCTTGGATTACTAATAAATTATATATATAAAAAAGAAAAAAATTTTGTTAAGTATAAATTATCTTTTGATATAATCAACATTCAAGAAAAAACACATATTTCAAACTCTTTTCCTTATTATGGTGATATATCAAATAAAATAAAATTTATTTTTTCTAGAAATAAAATTAATATCTCACACACAACATCAAATAAAATTTCTAAATTTTTAGTTAATCTAAAAGATAAAGTAGATTTACTTAAATGTCCAAATTCTAATTCAGTATATATTGGACAAACAGGTAGACAAATTAAAATACGAATAAATGAACATAATAGATTTATTAATAATTATAAAAATTCTGATATTATAAATACACCATAAAATTTTGGAAATCATGTTTTACTATGTAAAAAAAAATTATAATCCAAATTTAAATTATCAAATTCTACATAAAACAGTTTAAGGATCAAAATTAAATTGTTTAGAAGCATTGGAAATTACTAGTTATAAAAATAATATACATTTTAAATGTGTAAATGAAATGTGTACTTTTGATTTTGAAAATGTTTTTACAGAAATTATTAATCTAGAGTCATAATTAGCTATCAAATTATGACAGACAATCTGTCCTACATTACATTCGTCTATGATAATAATCTGCATCTTGTTCTTCTAATTTGAACCACACAAATCACCGGGTCATATAGACCCAAACGCAGAGAGTGCAACAAATGCATTAAAAAAAACTAATTATAATTTCCTAATACCAATCTAGGTACACCGTTGTTAAAGAATGAAATAAAAGTCATGCAGTGGCAACGAAATATTTAAATAAATTAACGAATTATGCACATTAGAAGAAATTGATTGGGTCATATTGACCTGAACAGAATAGGAGACATATCGGCTACATTAAATAGAAAATTCGTAATTAATAGTGTAATATCCAGATTAAAAAGTTATTATTTCTGTTTGAGTTACACAATTTATTGCAAATATATCACTCACATAAGACTGAAAAATTTAGTTAGTTTGGTAAATTAAAATTTAATTAACTAATGACCAATAGTGTGGAAATAAAATATATTGCTTTTACAGGTCCACTGATGACAAACTGTACACGGATGCTTTTAGGAATAATATAAAATTTATAAAGCATTGGATGTTGATTTAATAAATGAATTGAGCTTAAATGCGAGTTTACAAAATTCTTTCAAAGCGGTACAAAATAATTGATATGTTATGTTATCACTTTATTTTGACATATTGGAAAGAATACATTAATTTTTTGTATAAACATTTTAAAAATTAAATAACTAATTATAACTATATTTCTGTGTATGAAATGTAATTGTGCAACAATTATGTTCCAATCGTTGCCTAAAACTAATCGAACCGTATACTCTTAAAGCTATTGACCTCTACAATGTTATCTTACAAAACTAATGAAAATGTTTTTAAACTTTTAAATTGTAATTTATGGGGAAGTATGCTTTACAATTAAACTATGTAAACAAAACAAAAAATTGTAGATACAATTTTCAGTGAATACTTTTCCGTTCCTTCGAATCAGTGCCCACTGTTTTGATGAATTTTAAAGTCTTAATTACACGCAAACAAGATTAACATTAACAGGTATCCACAAAATTATACTGTAACTAATCACATTCTGTCTTTCTATATTTTGGCACAAGCTGATTTATCTGCTCTCCTAACTTGCATTGTTTTTTTAATTTAATTTTCATTTATTTATTTCATCATGATTTAAATTTACCAGTCACTTTTAGGATAATTGTGCCATTAAAAAAAATTCATAATAATAATAGGCAATGTCGTCCTTGCAATAATAATGTCTTGGAGACTGAGCGAAGTAAAGTTTTGTAGGGTGCTAGCTAATCACTTACCAGTCATATTTGCTAATAACACCAAAACAACCAATTATGAAGAGTAAAGTCAACCTACCGATCTGAAATAAATACAGTTTATATTTAACTTTAACAAAATACTTATCTTTTTTGGGTTTTTTAATGGTGTATTTTAAATTATACAATCTAAACGTTTAGATTGTATAATTTAAAATGCACCATTAAAAAAACCCAAAAAAGATAAGTTATGTGTGATAATGGTGAAAATTTACATTTTCATATATTTAACTTTAAATTCTATGTCATGGTGTTTTTATATTTTTGAAATATGCAACTATTTTGTAAATATTTGATAAATTGTAAAAACTGCGGTTAGTTAACCACCTCAACACTGTTGGATCTCCGATAAGATATAAGCTTAATTACAATAATCCTGGCACAATTATTATAGTTCACACTAAATCTTTGTTTCGGTGATTTTAAGTATATTTAAAATTTGAGGAGTTATCTAATTTGAAATTGGCGAAAAATTTTGTAAACGAAGCAAGAAAATTTAAAAATTTGATCAAAATTTTTGAAAATTATAATAATTAATGAATATAGTATAATATCTGGTTGATTTTGGCAGAAAATTGTTGTTGTGTTGTGTTTGGGAATTATATGTTTTATTAGTATGACCTTTGGTTTATTTTATAAAATGGACCAAGAAAATTGAAAAATTTTACTGTATAGGGGTAAAGAGTATGGATGCGTCTCAAATATCTTCTCCTACCCAAATGTCAACCTCGAACGAGGAAATCACGACTGAACGACTTTCGGAATAAGAAGTCAACCTCTCCATCAACGGCCATCTCGGAGGGTGGATGAGCGGCTGTAGAGGGCGGGGTACTCTGTTATCCTGGTGGTGGGAAACTGCTACCAAAGGCGGATGCGTCTCATATGACCAACGGCGTCTGAATGGGGATGGCAACGGGAACCCACCGCATTAAAGATCTTATAGGCGTTCCAAGAAAAGTTGTAGGAGAGAAAAGAAAAAGAAAACAAACATGGAGTCTTCGAATACTAAATTTAATAATGGAATAGTTTCCCAATCGGATTTCCGGGGGAAACAGTGTAAGAGAACAGAATGAGATTCGGAACATGGAATGTAACAAGCGCGCCGAAAGGAGAAAAGTTAAAAAATCTAAGAAAATGAATCATTAAGAACAACATGGATGTGATTGGTATAAGTGAGATGAGGTGGGGAGAATTTGATGAGGATCAATTAGATGATGCTGTATTCTACTTCAGTGGAGGGAAAAGAGGAAAAAATACAGTTGGATTTATGGTAAATAAGAAGTTAAAGACATATGTAAGTAAGGTACTATGTGGATGTGATAAAGCTATAGCTTTAAAAGTCGACGAAGCTTCAAAGCATTTTCTAATCATGCAAGTGTACTTGCCAACCGTCAAACATGGAATGTCAGTGTTTGGAAAGACGAGGTAGAGATAGTGGTTGTAAAATATGGCTTGGGTTCGAGAGATTGGAGAGGATCTCTTGCGTTTTGAAGCAAAATAACTTGATGTTCACCAACACGTGGTTTGACCACCATAAAAGAATGTTGTGCACTTGGAAGTCGCCGAGAGATCTTTACAGAAAACAAATAGATTACATAATCATTGAGGAATGGTATAAGAATGGAGTTAAGAAGGCACATACCGTGCCTGGAGCGCACATACACAGTGATCATATCCTAGTAATTGTAGTAAAAAATTGAAGTCTCTGGACATTGAAGAAATAGACTTGGATATGTAAAAACATATAAAGTCCTTCAAACAACAGAAGTAGAGAGTAGTGAGGAGGAATGAGAAAAAATAAAGCATGGGATATACACAGTTTGCGAAAAAACCATAGGATATAAGAAAGGCATAAGATCTAAGAAACCTTGGCTAACACAAGACATGATTGATAAAATGGAAAAAAGAAGAAAGTTGAAAATGTTAAACACTGAAGAAGGAAAAATGGGATGTAGGAGAGTAAACACAGAATTGAGAAAAGAGACAAATAAAGCAAGAAAGAAATGGTTTAAAAAAGAATATGAAGAAATCGAAGACCTCGCTAAGGTATGAAAGCATAATGTAGTTTATAACATTGAAAGAATTAACAACGGGCAAGGTCAAAAACAGGGTGACATGCAACGAGATAGAGAGCAAGGATGACACTAGAAGAAAAACAAATACTGGCAAGATGGAAAGAGTATGTGAAAGACCTGTATGCAACAAAGAATAAACCAAAAGTTCTTAATATAGAATCAGAAGGGGAAGTGCCAAGAGAAAACGTCGGACCTAGTATCAGTCTGGACGAAGTAAGAGCTGCAATGAAGAATATGAAGAGCGGCAAATCAGTGGGAATAGGTGAAATTTCAGTGGAAATATTAAGGTATCTGTAGGTGGAAGGTATAAAAGAGAACATCACCGTGCAATGAGATATATGAGAGTAGAAATGGCCTGAAGATTTCCTGAAAACTGAAATTATTCCCCTGGTAAAGAAAAAAGGGACAGAGAAGTGCGCATAACACCAATCAGTCTTGGAATCCACGCCGCAAAAATACTACTCAGAGTGATAAACAGGCGTATGATTAGGGTGATGGAGAAAAGTGTTACAGAAGAACAGTTTGGATTCCGAAAGGGAATTGGCACAAAGGAAGCACTGGGGTTATTAAAATTAATGGTAGAGAGACATACAGAAAGAGACAGAAACATTAACCTTTGCTTTGTATGTCTTGAAAAAGCTTTCGACTGTGCTTTATGAGAAAAATTACTGGAAATGTTGAAACAAAAGGGAGTCGATTAGAGAGAGAGGAGGCTAATTATCGGATTGTACATGAACCAGAAAGTGGCTTTAAGAGATGGCACCACCAGAACAGAATGGTTTGAAATTGGAAAAGGTGTGAAGCAAGCGTGTTGTCTGTCTCCAACACTTTTTAACATCTACATGAACTAAATGTTACAGAACTGCTGGAAGGACGATAAAGGGTTGACTATAGGAGGAAGAAACATTGCGAGTGTCCGATTTGCAGATGATATGGTCATTTTCGCTGAGAGAAGAGTTGGAGAGAAAATAAGTTTGGTAAAAACAATTGAAGAAAGGAAAAGAAATTTGATGGGGCGTGTGCTAAGAAGGCCATGTTTGTTGAGAGACGTTTTGGAGGGATCGGTGGAAGGGAATGTAAAAAGAGGAAAAGCAAAATGATTGTGAGCATCAAACTGGACTATGGAGGGTATAAGAGCGTGAAAGAGGTGGCAAAACTCGAGATGGAGTCTTTAACCCCTTACAAAATTTTCTCTTAAATTAAAGTTGTATTGGTACATGCATGTACGTAACTTTCAACTACAGCGGTGTAGTTTTACTGTAATATTTGAATGTTGCCGATGAACACCGAAAGAAATTCCCCGTATACAATTCTGGATTTTGGGGTATGTAGCACTATTTACTTACACGTAATAGCTGCTTAGCGCGTTTTCCTTTTTGAAAATTAAAAAAACGAGGTTCAGCCGAGCTTAAAGCGGAGTACTTTTTGAAGGTATCCTAAAAGTCTCCAGTAATACCAAATGGGCGGGTTTGCTTTATTTTGCTATAAAGTGATTTAATAAGAATTTCAGATCCTGGAACTTTGATGTAATGTATGTATGTTCTGGGAACATACGGTATATAAGTAAATTCAAATGTTGCTGCATATAACATATGTACGCACACATACACACACACACACACACACACACACACACACACACACACACACTACATATATATATATATATATATATATATATATATATATATATATGCAAACGAGTGTTGAGTATGATATTCAATTCCTTCTATATTGTTATCAACACGAGGGATACTTTGAACAGTTCGTATATCCATTATACATAATTATAGCCAATTATTGGTAATGTAGTTCTTGATGATGATTTTTGTAAAAATTGAAGTACCCACATAAAGTAGAGCCACCTTCCTGACAACTTTTTCTGTTGTAGGTTACCGGTAAGTTTTTCAAGTACCGTCTAGGTGTAGTGGGAGGTGGATTATTACCAATACTGTTGAAGAATCTGACAAGATTTATTTTCTTTGAGTAGCAAATCCAATAAGATCTGTCCATTGCTGGAATCTTCACAACAGCTTTTTCGGTTGTTGAGGTATGGTATCCAACATAAACTAGAGATATGCGATGAATTTTATTTTTCTTAAAGGATTCACCGATTATTTTAGTCGTTTTTATACTTTTTTAGGTTTTACCATTGAAGATTTAGTTTTGATGTGGTACATCCTTATATAGTTTTTATTGGCTAAGGTCCATAACATATTCCCTAGAGTTGTGTAATGAATCAAAGCCTAACCATTTTACGAGAACCTTGTTACCTTTACGTTTTAGTATCTTTTCCAGAAGATACATATCCGGATATTTCACCTTTTATTATTCCTCTCCATAAAACCCGCCTTGTACTTTATTTCCAAAGATATCGCTTATGTGGTATGATAAAGGGTTCATTTGATTTACATCAACAATTTTAAAAATTCCAGCTGTCCAGGATGGAGTGTAACCCTTGGCAAACAGTGAATGATACTTTGATATTCACACATAGTCATCAATTACAAATTTCGCTTCGGTGGTGGTTGAACTATCCGTAAGAGTTATTGCAGTTATAATTTGACACATGTTTATTGTTAGCCTTTACATGTCGGTGGCTAACTTGGTAGATTCCTCGTCGGATGCCACTCGTAATCTTTTAAAAGTTCTAGCTGAATACCGGTGAATCGAAGCATCGCATCCCATGATAAACGGACCAAGTCGATGGATTTGCGGTTACATCTCTTGTCATGATTGCGAACGTAATAGTGTTGGAAACACCCCTTGCAAATTATTAATTGTTCACAGCTACTAGTTAATTGTCCGTTGTAACATTAAAAGCGGCTGCCTAAGTATAAACACTAAAACTGGGCCAACTTATAATATTAAAACAAAAGCGATGATGTAATAAACAATTTATAATTGATCGAATGATTTTAATTAATATAACAAATTACCAAATAATAATCGCTACTGAAGTCGGCTCAATCGGTAAATTGAGATAGGGAGAGTTCTAATATACTGAGTTTAATTAACATACCTGAAATACTGCGTGCTTCTCATCTGCTTAATTATTTTCACTTCACTTAATTCATAAAAAAAAATGTTATCTAAAAAATTATGAAAAAATGATAAAATCTCGAGCGCCATGTTGTCTTTTTTTATATATATATATATATATATATATATATATATATATATATATATATATATATATATATAGGAACAACAAAACCTAGTTAATGAATAATAATAAACAATTTATCAAAATGAAAATAAAATAACATGATATACTTAAGTTTATTCAATATCTGATTGAAAAGGTAAAAAAAATCAGAAATCTTATACTATTCTAAAATTATATAAAAACATTACCTTTGAACGGTTCTGTCCATAAACTATAACTGGTAACTATGAAGCAGAATGCTGAACTTGGTGAGGTCAATGTCTTGCTTATTTATCCTTAATATATTATGTCCATAACTTTATTGAATTTCTTTGAAGTTTAATTCGCCAAATTTATTTATAAAAGTATGTAGAACTTGCGTTGTAAAATGTAATTCAAGTAAAAATTGCCATTTAAACCAGAAAAATAATAGAATAGTAAATTACTGACTTATACGTGCCATTAAAAATAATTATTATAAAAATGCCATATAAAAGTATGCATTAAAAAAATATGAGTAAAATAATTGCAAAATAAGTGAAATAGGAGTGCAAACTAAGTGCCTAAAAAAAACAAACAAATGCTTTAGTTTTAAATATTATGAATTAGAAAATAACTTACCTTCAAAATCTGATGGCACCAAATATAAAAAATTAGGTAAAAATCATGCTTTCTGCTGTAACATTCAGCATTAAGTGAATTAAAAAAAGGCTTTCAGAATAACTCAAGTGAGTATTCCCCCTAAAAGTTTTCACGCGTTGCGCGGATACAATAATATAAATCCAATTTTTTAAGAAAGGGAACTATAACTACTTATATAATATTACACCCAAAAGATATGTTCTAGGAAATGCAAATTAAGTTGCCTTTCTCAATTCTACATATTAATAATTAAAAACTTTTCTAATATTACGCCAAATAAATGAACGATCTTAAATTAAGGTATTTTTAATACAACCACAAAAAAAAGGTTGTTACACCGTGTATCAGTCGATCAAAATTTTATCAGGTTCTTGGTCAACAATCTTGAGCGCATAAACATTATGCTCCTTATCTCATTCAAAAACGTTAATATACACAAAATGTGTGTTTAAGAAAAACGCAACGGTAGACATCTGTCTGAAACATTTTGGTTATTCACATCGGGTATAAAATTTACTGTTCGGTTGAATTAAAATTCATACGCCAGTTTCAAGGAGAGCTCTTACTAAAACTATGGTTTATTGCTTATTTGATTTTGATTATTTGTTGTGTCTTTGATCTAGGATCAACACTGGATGTCGGACAGTGCATGATATTTTTGGGTTTCAAGTATTGTATGGTTTGTTTTTTTTTGGCGTTATATTATCGGTATAGCACTATCCAGAAAGGTAAGTGTGTTACTATTAGAACGTTTGATTAAATAGATATTTCCGACAAGGTATTTTCTAAATTTTGTTCACAAACCGTATAGCTATCCAAACTGACGATGATTGTGTTAGGATTTATTATAATTTATAAACTCCTACAATTATCTATGCATATAATAATACAACAATAGGTTATTTACTAAGATCGTGGGTATGAATTTATGTTCAAATTAAGCTGAGTTGTGTGAAACTATCAGAAGTTGTTTCTTTATCACTGCGATCTAGGAGTAAATTCCTAGCCGGACCCATTCGCTTGTTGGACTGTTTCCCACATTATTTTAACTGTAACATACCTCTTCCTGTGTCGTAGTCCTTTTCTTGATCTACATAAAAATAAATCAAGCGGTTCCTTTTTAACCTTTCTGTATATCTACGCCAGCCACACGCCCACGCTTTCTCTTTTGGGACAACTGTCTCTTTGTGCATGTAACCATGTCTACAATGAAATCAAGTATACAAGTGTCAAATTACTGCTTCATGCAGCACGAGGTCACCCCGTTTGCTGAAGGACGCCTTGCATATGGTACATGAATAGTCATAATTGCATATTTTTATATGGCTATTGCAGTTACCCTTTCATAAAAATTCTTGGGGACATTTTGGGCACGGAAAACCTGTTTGAATCCCCCCCTCCCTAGTTTTTCTTGTGACGATTTATACGTCTCTCGTTGAAGACGTTTTGCCATAGCTTTGACAATTCATCTTTACGTAGTAGTTGAAGATGCCGCAAAAAAAATAAATTGTAGGTAGAGGCTGTATTTATCTTCTTCTTAAAGAAAAAATACTTTTCTGAAATCTTCGAATAAAAAAAACACGTAACTCGTAAGATTTCTCGAAATGGAATGAACAAGTTCTAAATTTTACCTCCTTATATACCCTCCCACTGAACAAATAAAGCTCTTTGATTAGCTAAAATAACGAGCACTCTGATTTGTTAAAATATCTGTACTTATGGATAAAACAAGATTGAACGAGGTTGAACAAGAAATAGCGTGTTAAGAGGCCATAGACGGGGATGATATGGCCAATCAACTTTTTGAAAGAATTAATTTTTGCGCAAATATCTCGAAAACGAATGACGCCTTTTGGTCTTCCGCTTCCAATGATACCATAGTTGTACCTCTCTGACTAAATTTATTGACGCATGCGCCTATATATCCGAGCCTCACTTTATTATTGAGATAATGGTACGAAGCATACCTTTGGAATCTGAGAATGTAATGTTCTTTTTCGTGATGACTTTTAAAAAAAATTGAAGGCAATAGCGGCCACAGAAGGTAATTCCACGTTCCTGATAGCTTTTACTGTCTGTTGTAAGATGGAATAAGACTGGATGAGATTAAACAAGAATAAGTAAGACGTTAAGAAACCGTAGGCAGATGAAGTTTCTGAAAAAGGTAGTTTTTCGCAAATCTCTCGAAAACGATCATTTTAGAGCAAAAATAAATCGATTTTTATTCCCTCGATTAAGACCCTGTCGGATTTTGGCGTTCCGCTTCTCATGACATCACAGTTTTTGACGCATGCGCGTTGCAAAACTTATGTTTACCCTGTAATCCTTGCCTAGTATCAAGACTAAACGCCCTAATGTGGCGTGAAACCAACAAATACAATGGAGTAAAATGGATGCAGGATACCTCCAAAATCAATTAGAGATGGGAAGAAGTTATGGCACACCTCCAAACGTAAAACCAAACCCCAATCCCACCTGACCGACCCTCAAGGTAACTTAATTTCTAATGACCAAGGTCGAACACTTCTGCCTTCACCTACAGTCCGTCTTTACTTCAAACAAGCCGTCGTTCGATCACGATTGTAAAAATCGTCTAGAGCAAGACCTGAAGGATATTAGAAACTCAGAATTTCCCGAAAAAATCCCTATCCAGTATTACCAGTTTTACTGCCCAATCACTCCCATCCAAACACTCAACTACTTCAAACAAGGAAAAATATCTGCACCAGGGTAAGACGGACTGAATAGACTTATGCTGACATAACTATCACCCTCAGCGATTCGACGCATAACGTCCATATGCAATATATGCCTCAGCCTCTCGTATTTCCCAACGGCGTGTAAAACTTCTCTGACCTGGAAAAACCATTATCCTATAGACTTTCTTCAGCTGCCTAGGAAAATGCTTTTAGCAGATCCTAGCTCGAAGGCTGAGAGATTATCTAGAATCCAATAACTTCTTACCCGACAGGCAGTTCGAGTTTCGACCCAACAGAACATGTCAAGACCCACTACTAAAGCTCCTCACCTAAATATTACAAACCTTCAACCACCGCCATTGTAACATCGCCGTGTTATTAGTCATAAAGCATGATTTTGATAGTCTGTCATGCGGGTCTAGTTCACAAAATCAAATCCTTAGGTATTCCACCCAGGATTATGAAGATCCTACTGTCGTATCCAATAGATAGGACGGTACGGGTCGAAGTAGGCTCAGCTCACTCTGAAAATTTTACCACACAAGCAGGCACCTCAGGGCTCTGCCTTGGCCCCAATACTGCACCTTATCTTTGCACACGACATTTCTAGCCCGGCAACTCTCGGAGTAACCCTGTACAGTTTACCGACGACATTGCCTTCTAGGAAGCCAATCGGTCTACTAAAAATGCCTCTAATAAAATTTCCACCACAATACGAAGCTTCTCCAATTGGGCCACCCAATGGGCAGCCTCCGTAAACCCGACCAATACACAAGCCATTCTATGCCGACAGCCAGTTTATACTAAACACTAACTACTCTCAAAAGAAGACACAACTATCTCCCTGCAAGGGGAAGGATTACCTCTTCGAGAGAATATATCCTAATTAGCATCTACCAAGACCCTTAACTGAAAGGCCGACCTAAACAAAACACTGAAGAAAGTACGAAACCAATCCAACCTCGTAGGCACCCTTAGTGGTCACACAGGAGGTTGCGACCCCTACAACATACTTACAAGACCTTCATACGCCCCATTATAGACTTCCGGGCTCGATTGTACGCTACCCTAAAACCAAACGACCCAAAATCCATAGCCACATATGAACGCCGAATCCTATGGAGAATACACCGATTATACTACAAAACTACCAACGAAATCACCATACTACACGCCAAGATTACACCTATCACAATACTCAAAACTCAAAACGCAGGATGTTCAGCGAAACAAAAGCTACTAATAACATCCTTCGTACTCGATACACTTCTCTTACTTGTATCTAATACCTAATAACCTACAGGAAAGCTATCCTTACACAGAATTCACCTTACATAAACACACCAAACCCAAACACATAAAATAATATAACATATTTATTAATAGTATTTTTTGCCACCACATAACGCCTCCCATAACACTATATGCACTAAATACAATACAAAAAGCAATCCAATGCCACCATCACAAATGACCCAGGATAGAACAGGAATCAGATTCCTGAACTATCCGCAGGCACAAGAAGTATAATAATCAATAATAATAGTGAGTAACTAACAATTTAATTGATAAAGAAATAAATTACTTTTTCGCTTTCGTTGTCTTACGTTCCTCTACCAGTGTCGTTTTCATGATGCCGGGTAGACAGCCGCCGTCAAAGCGTCGAGACGTGTACACTCTTCGAAATGACATGTTTCCGCCGTTAGGAGAGCCAATCCAGCGGGTTCCTCTCTTCCGCAAGGACAGCCCTCAGAAGAACAAGAAGAATTCGAATAGAGAAGAAAATAAAGTGGGAGAAGACATTGCTACTACACCGCCACCATCAGCGACACCGATCGACGAAGCCGAAGAAGAGTTATCACGGATTCCGGAGATTCCAAAGAAGTGATAGATGGACCGCCCTACCACGAACCGCCCCGGCGTCGAAGAAGGAGAACTGGGTCACCTCTCTTGAATTATATCGCCGAGGGTTCGCCTTCATACGCGCAAAGGCAATCGCCGAGGAATTTAGGATCCCTGCCACTGCCATGGACTGTGACAGGTTAAAGCGGTATATGGATAGGGATGGTGCACCGTACCATATAGGTCAGGCAAAGAGTGAACATACCTTCAAGGTGGTTCTATGGGGAGTACATGTAGAAATCTCCGAGGTCGATGTTTGCTCAGAACTATGGTTTCCATCACGCACAGCGTGTAGAGCGGCGCTACGCTGTGGCAAGTATGCAGGACATCATCACCTCAACGAATGCACTAAACCCTGCACCGACAGGGAAAAGTGCGCGAAATGCGGTGGTGATCATCCGGCCAACTTCAGGGATTACCCGCAGCGAAGCACTACCGACAGAAGAGGATACCGCCTACAGAGACACCCTATCAAGCTAAGGCACAAACTGCGACTGACCTGTGGCGAGTGATCCTGACACACGGTTAGGAGGTGTTTGCCCTTCTCGGGTAAATACTTCCGGAACGGCGATGACTAGGGATTCGTGAAATAAGTATAACTTAACAGTATGGATCCATTCAACTTTTACTTATTAAACACACTTACAAAATTATACAAAATTCATTAAAACATACACTAATACAACACAATATAGTTCAACTGACAAAACTTTCTAATAATACTTATAATCTTCTCCATTCAATACAAGTAACACCCACAGGCAGCTCTAGCGATGTCCAGGATCCCGAGTCATATTGGTGCTCCCAAGGAGCAGCCCAAGGTGAATTATATTTGAAGTATACTTAAGGATTTATTCTAATTAACGTAATCTAAAGTAATCAAATAATTGTGGTTTTTTGCGCATACTAAATACAACATATTGAAAATTTACATTATAATTAAATTGTACAATCCAACAAAAATACGTAATCAAGTGCTTGAGTATTCACCTGAAAAAGATATGCCACGTATATTGAATAAGGAATAATAAGGAATGAATAAACTGTTATTGAATTGAATTGAATTGAATTGAACTTGTCCATTTTACTTCTAACTTTTGGTGTGCTCACATCATAAAAAAAAGTCGTGAAAAACGTCGTTGGCAGCAAAATTAAATGAAAAATTTAACGATTCTTTTCGGTCTGTGAGAACACTTCAAATAAAGAAAAAACATAAAATCTTGGACCTCAATCAGGTAGAATCTAAATATGAGCAAACTTTATTGCAACATTGAAAAGTGACGGACTCTCTACTAGAGTATTTTTGTCGAGAAGTACTGGAAACAAGCTTACAGATAGAGATATTGCTGATTATAATGCAGGTTTACAGAGAACTTAACAAGAAACAAGAATTAACATAAAATTATAGTTAGTGTAAACAATTGATTTAGAATAAACCCTTCCTCATGTAAACATAAATAAGTAAAAATTAGTTAGTTAATAATGAAAAGTGTATACACAGTGTAATGAATACCTATAATTATAAAAGAAAAAAAAAGATCGTTAATTCACTTTTGTGTGGATCTTCGTAAGGTATGTAGTGTTAACCGTTCCAAATTTTAATGTAGTATAAGCTAATAGTAATGGTAGTGAACTGCTATTTGGCCAGAGGCCGTAGACGGGTGCAGTTGGTTTGTCAGACCAGGCTTTTGAAAAAAGTGTCTTTTTTTTCGCACATCTCATTAAATAATTTTTGACGCATGCGCAAAATACAACTTACTGTAAATATGTAGCTAGTAGATTAAACCCATACACATTGAACGAGGGTTCTGAAGTGGGGGGGGGGGGAGAAGTGGTTAATAATAGAAGATTACTCCACACAAAAAGTAGGTTTGCAATTGGGTGTTGGTGTCTGAAGTGAGGGGAGGTGGATGCCACGCCCACTTTTGGACCTCATTGTATCTGGATGCTAGTGCCTGCAATGTGGCGAGGAGGAGGTAGTAACGCAACGCCTCCTTTCATACCTTAGGGGAGGTAGGGTGGGGTGGGGCGCTGGTGCCTGAAGGGGGGAGGCAAAGGCCACGCACTTTTTCGCACCTTATTGCAATTGAACGCTGTTGTCCGGAGTGGGGGGGGGAGGAGGCAAGAGTACGCCCAGTTTTACACCTCTGGGTGGTAGGGCTTACAAAAAAATATAAGGAAATTTTTAATCAGATAGTTTTATGTATGATTAAATAGATAAAATTTTGTTAAATAGATTTAAGCTCAGTGAGCGTCTGAAAAATTTCATACGCACATTCCTGCCCCTAGTTTGGTTAAACTATGTTAGGTTAGCTTAGCATTTAATTTATTTTTAAATCAGACATGTTTTTTTTGTGGTCTAAGATAGTCGTATGGCAGTCAGCTGCGTAACTACCGACTGTAACTTACGTGTAGCGTCTTCTTGAAACCTTCGCAGTATATGTAGTTTTTTTTTTTGCTAAATTATGGGTGTATTTGCTTGTCTCACATGCTGACATTTATGCTCAGATTCCAAGTAAAAGTGATTCCTTCAACAGTGATGCGGAAGATGTACCTGATCTAAACAACTTTATCATCAGGTAGTGACTTTCTCCTAACTCAGTTCAATGTTATTAACAACCGTTGATTCACAGTCTAATGTTTTGAAGAGAGCAACACTGTAAACCATAAGTCCCTAGTTGATGAGGCACGAGATAATGAGGGACTTAGGAGAAACAAAAAGACTTTTAAGCCGCCTGAAAAGAAGACTAGAAAACGTCAACGCAAATCTAGCCTATATTTCCAAAATGGTGAAAGAGTTAAATCCAAAAATATTGAGGGTGGTATTCTTTGTAATGAAAACGGTAGATACAAATGTAATAAGAACTCTTCTTTTGAACCAAGAAAATAAATTCTATCTAGACTCTAAAAACTTGCATTAACTCAATAATTGCTTTGATTTTTAAAAGCATTGCTTCTGCAAAGGTAGATAAAGTGAAGGTATCTTATTCAAAACATAGATCTTTGTCATACATTACATTATTTATAGATATCCGAATATGCATGTATTTTCCTTAAAGTTAGTAATTATAATGAGATAATTTCGGTGTTAATGGCTGACATTTTAACCTTTAAATCCGCAATGCGTAGGAAATAAGTAAGACTAATTAATCATTTTGAATTATGAGGACTAAATATAAATCCGACCCTAGTCGATGGATTAATCAGAGCCAGAAAATATTTGATTTCTCTAGGAATTAGAACATGGCCTGCGCCCACTTGTGGAAGCAAAAACGAAAGAAGGCGTTCTTCTATGAGGTGAATAACTAGAAACTTGTCATTGTTATCAATCGTAATCCAATGGTTTACGATCGTGAAAATGTGTGTTAATAATGAGTGGCGAGTGAAGACAGGCACCTCACCTTTCACTTTTTGACGTCATTTGACCTTGGGATTTCCCAGGGGCTGCTACGTGGGGGACCGTATTTTCAACCTCTATTTTTACTCGCTTACGTGTAGGACGTATTTTTTCACCCCTATTTTTACACATCCACGTATGAGACCGTATTTTCAACCCTTTTTTCTCGAAGGCCCTTTTCAACCCTAATTAAAGCCTTTTTGATTTTTAATGGCTTACGTGAAGGACCGTATTTATCACCCTTATTTTTATGATTTCTTTTGGGGGGTTATTTTTCAAATCTTATGGTTGTATTAAGGACCTTTTGACAGCTAGGAATTTTTTGTGGTTGCTAACGTGAGGACTGTATTTAGGGGGTGGGGGCTGGTCTTGGCTTGGCATAGGGCTGTATTTAGGAGTGGGGGCTGGGGCTGTATGTAGAGCTAGGGTTGGAGTTTAGGGCTGTATTTAGGGATGGGGTCTGGGGCTGTATCTAGAGCTAGGGTTGTTTTCTGGTAATTATCTTCAGCCTTACAAGGCTAGGCAATTGTGCATGCTCTTTTAAATTGTATCTTGTAAGACACATTATATATATATATATATATATATATATATATATATATATATATATATATATATATCGCGTTTCTCTCTGGTCTTTCTCGTCTCTCTTTCGTCCTATCGTTTTCTTGCACTTCTCTCGCTTATCACGCTTCACACAAGCACGGACACAAGCTCAAACCGCAAACGCAAAAACACTCAAACATACAAATACGCAAACACCAAAACACATATACACACAAAACGAAAACACGCAAATACGAAAATCTGCAAACACACGAAACGAAAACATGCAAACACACCAAACGAAAAAACCCAAAACATGGAAACACACAGACGCGCAAAACAAAAACACGAAAACACATGAAACAAAAACACGCAAACACACTAAATGGAAACACAAAAAATGAAAACAAAAAACACGCAGACACGAAAACGAATCAAGGCTAGGAGCTGGAATTCGCGCTAAAGGAGTTAGGAGTTTATAAATAAAGAATTTACTTGCTATATATGTTTATTATTTATTCTTTATATCCAAATGGAAGAGTATCAAATTTTTCTATTCTACGTCACTTAGAATAACTTATCCTATACTGTTTAGATTCGGGCCTACTTAACACATTGTAACTATTTTTCTGTCATTATATACAAAAAGAGAGTCTTTACTATTGCTAAGCACCATGTCCTTCATCGCTTCAAAGTTTTTATAGTTTAAGGTAATGCCCTTCACTTTACACACTGATTTAATTATTTGTTCACTGGTTGAAAACACATTATAACTATAGTTTTTAGGTCCAGCACTAACAAATTCTGCTATATAGCTTCCTCCACCGTACGCCTCCAATTCGTCGGTCATTTGGCCAAGAAAATCCCCACATGTTGGATTCCAGTCGTCGGGTTTTGAGACAAATATCACACTGTCTGTGCCGTAATACAGAACGCGGCGATCTAGTTTCTCCAAGTAACTATATAGCTCTAAACGTGCATGAGCTGTGGTGTATGCGGCTATGGATACATTAATTGTTTTTTGTGATTCACCCTCTCCCTCCGGTCTACCCCAATTTACCATTACAACATTATCATTTGTAGGTATTATGGATTGTACCTGAACCAACGGATCGGTAAACAATTTGAAAAAGTCAGATACAATACTGCACTGCGTTAAATTTTCGCGTTGACCAAACTTACCCCAAAAAGAATTCAGCATAAGTTTGACCAGGTACCTTAAACCGGGGTTTTTTAAATATTACTCGCCTCTAGTCGAATCCCCTCTTTCTCATAATACTCCGTCACGTATTTCAATTTTGCAGTGTCTGACGTGCAATGGCTAGGCCAAACTGAACATTCCTGCTTTAGTTTCAGAAAATTATCGATGTACCCGCTAAATAACCCGCCCTGTTTCGTGGCTTTATTATAAGTGGTTACCTCATATTCCCAAACTTCGTAAACATCCAGGACTATATAGTTTTTAGCGATAGCCTTACGCATTTCGTCAGCTACAAATGTTCCAACGAAACTGCGCTCAGCTTCACTATGTCTACATTCCCCTTGATTTAACTCAGCACCGCAAGTCCTACATAATAAAAACATCAACTTGCCGTGCATTTTTAACGGTAAAACAGGGTGGTAGAGATTAGAGGGCGGCAGCACTCGACAGTGTCTAATGAAATGTTCTTACATTCTAACCCTACATGAATTTTCGGATGACCTATAGGATATTTACAGTATTTATTTACAAATGGGTATAATGAGCACACGTCGTAATACATTATTTTCTCACTAATACCGTCACATTGATGATAAAGCTTACTAGCATTAGTGCGACCTCCGTAAAACGCATCGCGTGGGTTTAAGGGTTCGTCATCTTGTTTACCCAGACTCTGTATGAACCAAATTATACCCGTGCTCGCGTAGAAACAGAGACCGTGCCACCGTGTTCTCATTCTGTGCAAGCATGGAAGTACTTACACAGAGCTTAGGATCCATGTTGGCCTGGTTGGGGAAGCACTCTTCGCAGCCGTGCCAGTAGCACCCCTGAAATTCGTAAACGGTATTTGACCCTGCACAATACCCGTCAACCTTAACACCTTCAGGTGTTCTAAACTCGAGAGCTTTCCCTGCGTGCTGTATGGTTACTTGTTGTGAGTGTTCCACCCAACGTAACCACTGTATTGCAACCTTCGATTGTTTATCGGCACGTCTATAACCGCCTTTCGGTATAAGTCCTATAGTGTCTTCTTTGAGAAAACGTCTACGAAACACTTTATTGCAGGCACTAGCAATAGTGGTAGCTTCCTCAAACGGATCAACTTTATTTTGGGTTGTGAAGGTGGACCAGAAGCTAATACAACCTTTAACGAGGATTTTAACATCCATCAGGCAATACTTCACAATCTCCTCACTCATCTTAAAAACATAATTACTATGGGTCGTGTGCCATTCTAAAAGTGTTACCCGATCTTTCCCTGACATCTGATCTTCACAATAATATTCGAGTGCAGATAGAGGACCCTCGTAATTCTGATTCTCGGATGTGTTGAAGAGGTATGGGAAATAACCGTTGGACTCGGGAAAATTGAAAGTTTTCGGAAATGCCGAGAGTGGTGATGGGATGAAGTTAAGGGAGTCAATAAACCTGATATCGTCACACTGAATAGAAATTAGTTTTAAGCCGTCCCCTTCATATTATGCGCAATGCATGTAACTTTAAATTTTTGAGCTCTCTCGGCAACATACGCTAGAAACGATTCAACAGGGTTTTCCCTGAAAATGTGCACTCTCTCCCTACACGTCGAGCATCGCTCATCCAAATCATCAATTTGTTGAATACAAGTGGAACAAACATTCGCGGCCACGCATAGATTGGGCTCATGCAGAAATCGATCATTGGTCCCCTCACACACCTTCTCTTGCATATACTCCAGATCATAAAAGATAAACATAGATGGTTTACCATTACTGCTGTCACGTCGAGCTTTGTTAACGGCCATGTAGCAAAGATGACCGATAGGTTTGTGACTCTGACACGTGGAGCAGTAGCTGTATCCGCATCTATGTTTATCCTTTACTTCACTGGTTTTAAGACATTTTGAACATCTACGTATTTTTTCACATAATTTAGTATCCTTGTGGTTTTTAAGACATTCCTGACCATAAAAATCTCTCTTGCAATCATTACAAACAATTTTTGGATTTTCAATAGAACAAGGTGGTTTCTGATGACACGCTGGGCATTGGTACATACATTTCATGTGATCTTTTTTGACATTATAACGTTTTCTACATTGCTCGCAGTAATAACTGCAGGTAAATGCTGAAGTGAGGCTAGTAAAACGTTATAGTGCTCGTCTTCTAATATTAAATTTAAAACTACCCTTCCCGGTTCCCTAGGTCCCTCAAAATAAACCGAGTCACCTACACGCGAATTATAAACTACAATGGTATATGAAGCTAAATGATTTTGAAATGCCTGAATACGCTCGTAACTACCGCCCTGACTAAGATCTATCCCACTGTTCCGGCAAAGCTGCGTAGCTCGTTCTTGAAGTAATGGATATCCCGCTTCCATACTACTTCGCATTGCATCGTTACTTCTAAATGCAATAGCTATGACTAGAGCGCAAGCTAAACAATTATCATCTTTAATTGTTGATGGTACAACAACAATACCTTGTCTTTTGGATTTACAAAAGTCTGCAAATTTTAACCCCGTCAAGTTTTTGCGCCCATAGCCTACAGGTACCGACACTCTATCCACGTTTAAAACTAATAGGTAACTCGCAAAAAAACTAGCATTACTCTGCATTACCCTTTCCAGCAGTGACATTATCACTTTCACCGACAACTGGTCCACTCTTCTAAATGAAATGCCTATTGGCTTGTCTGGGAAATTTAGATTTCTTAGCGCGATCCCGACCCGGTCTGAAGGAGCCGCATCCTTTACAATATATGTATACAGTTCCTCAAATGCACTCTGTGAAAATGTGTATTAGATAAATTTTAGTAAATGGTTTATTTTACCTGTAGCCACGTTAAGGGGTTATCCTTGCACGTCTCGTCATTGAAGTTAAATCGTAGCGTTTTACAGGTTGTATTAAATTTTTTAATAAATTTACTGTTTGATTCCCCAATTATATTAATATGATTGAACCCTGAGGATGGTCCGGCCTGTTGCTGCAAGCCTGAACCCGATTGGCTTTGCTGTAATGCACTGGTTCAGTAAGTAATACAATAGAAAATTAAAAAAGACATACCGTTATCAAATCCTCCGCATCTGCAGTTTCCATCATCTCATCATTGTCAAACACATCATCCATGTTTATTTGAGCAGGTCTTAAAGAAATATAATTAAAAATCTTAAAATAAAAAAACAAGCATATACTTACATTCCACCAGCTCGTTGTGCAGCCGCCACAAAATCATTATAAACATTTATCGAATCGATAGTGTCATTTTCCCCCAGCATTTTATAAGTGATAATATTGTATGCGTTTTTCAAACTCTCGTCGGTTAATGCACCAGCACTGAATAGCCCCAAAATTTGGTTAACAGTTAAAGATTCCATAGAGATATGATGCTCTTCAAACAACGACTAAATTAACTAAACCCTGGCGTACGCTTTTATAGTGTTCTTCCAGGTCCTGAGGATAACTTCAAGGTAGGCTTCAAAACCTATGACTAACTAACTTCAAGGTCAACTTGTTTCTCATAGTTAACAGTTTTCTCAGGTAGAATAAGTATGCTGTTATAAAATAAGTTTCATAACTAACTTCAAGGCTAATTTCAAAGGCCAACTTGTTTCTCAAGGTAAAATAAGTATGATATTTATCTTCGAATGACCTGAAGGTGAAGTTAGGTAATAACATAATTTGTACATACGAAGCAAAAATTGGCATTAAAAGAAATGTAATAATTTTAATAAGGTTTTATTTTAGCTAAACGTTTTATAACCTAGTCATTACGGTATAAAACACTTATTGTTAAACTAGATCAGTCGTTTAATTTCATTGGAAAAATAATTTTAATTAAAATGTAGAAAATACACTTAAAATCTAAGACGTTTTTTTCATCATGTTTTATTACGGAACAGCCTTTGATAGTAATCTTTAAATACACTTTTTATTCTTATATTTCAGGTTTTAAATGGACATAACTAAAAAACACTATTTTGTATGGATTGATCCTCATGATTCTGCAATTGAGTTTTTAAAATTGAAATACATCAATGGTATAATATGTTGTTATTGAGATATGGAAAAAAAATTGATCTAACACTAAAGTTCCACCCTATGAATTTTTAACGCTAATTTATGCAACTCTTTTGTAATAATTAGTTGTATTGTAAAGTTTTATGTCAGAGAGTCGTTTTTAAACTTCATTCAAATAAATAATTATTATTAATAACACGTATATCTAGGATGAGGTCGTAATTATTCAGGCATTGTACAATATAAATAATATTGAAAAGGCATCTTTTTCAACTAATTTATATGCTGTTTAACTGCAGAATTATCACACTGTCTCACCCACAACGTTGTTTAATAAATTTTATTATTAAAACCGTTTTGTGTTTTCATTATAGGTTATAAGTAAGACTTACAATTAACTTACAATTAAAATAAAAATGTGTTCTATAACATAGGATCAACTATAGGATAAATAAAAATAAATCATTTTAGTGGTTTTTAGTTGTTTTTAAAGAAAGCATGTTACTCATTGTTGATAATCAGTTTGTAAATTATTGAAAATAACAGGATTACGTAATTACGCAAACGGTAATTAATATAACATATAAAACACGTTTATTTAACTCTATGTATAAGTAATTATAAACTTTTTTTTCCAGTCCTAATGAGGTTTTTTTATAAATAAATTTTAAAAATACTGTTCATATCGCTTTGTTATTAATCAAGCTGCATTTTAAAAATTACTATGTGTTATATTAACAATAGAACTAGTTATATAACACATAGAAAGTGGTTTTTTACTTTCAGTAATTCCCTAAATTACTTCTAATGAGAAAAATACATTATTTCAAATAAATATGTAAAATTTCCTGTCTATGCTGTTTGTGTAAAGACCCTGAGGTAATTAGATCTAGCTATAAAAACGAATGAAATATTCACTAGCTTCACTTGATTTCCTACTTCTTCAATACAGCACTGGTGAGTTATTTTTGCTTTAACCTTTACTTTATTTATTTTATTCCATCATGCAGTTTAATGCTGTGTTATTACTACAGATATGAATTTTAGTTAACCTAAAAGCATCGACGTGTTTTAAGCCCTTTAAAAAAAAATATTAAGTACTATTGGAGTTGGTGTTGAATACAAAATACTCAATCTTAGACTCGTACCAACAAATATGGAGAAAAGGTTACTGTTGAACTGGTAGAGTTTAGATGTATGCTACTTAACCGTTTCTACAAGTATTTCAAGGCGGAGGATCAACGCATATACCAATCTAATGAGTAGCTCAAGGTTAAAAAGACGTTTCATTCAGTTGTTTTAGGACCAGCCGGGAGAACAACAAATTTAATATGCAAGTAGAAAAAAGTATTATAAAATAAGTTGTTATGTGTTATTGTCTTAATAAAATTCTTATTTCGTTGTACATGACATTAACGATTTGTTAATTAATTAATTTGTTTCCGTGTGGGTGACAAAGAGTCAAAAGAGAGAGTAAGAGCTAGTCGTGCATGATCAACTTTTACAGAAAATACTCGCTAGTTTAAAATACACCACTAGATGGCATCACAAATTCAAAATTAAGGTACATCTCAGGCAGGGGTCAAGACAAGTATTATAAGATTAAGTTAGGGCAATTGCATTAAGGGTGTCATTATAGGGGCAATGTACTGTACTGATCTTAATACAACATAGTAAGGACCTTAATTAGAAAGGCAACCAAGTCCAAAATAGCTCTAAAACAACCAATCAACCTCCAGACTGTCTGATCTCTAATACAACCAAAAGTCCAAAGGGACCCAAAATACAAACACACCACACCCTAGTCTGAGCTCAATTCCTAAATACACCTCCAACCAAAAGGACCTTAATTAAGGCTGAAGATAATTACCAGAAAACAACCCTAGCTCTAGATACAGCCCCAGACCCCATCCCTAAATACAGCCCTAAACTCTAACCCTAGCTCTACATACAGCCCCAGCCCCCAGTTCAGCCCCACTCCTAAATACAGCCCTAAGCCAAGCCAAGACCAGCCCCCACCCCCTAAATATAGTCCTCACGTTAGCAACCACAAAAAATTCCTAGCTGTCAAAAGGTCCTTAATACAACCATAAGGTTTGAAAAATAACCCCCCAAAAGAAATCATAAAAATATGGTGATAAATACGGTCCTTCACGTAAGCCATTAAAAATTAAAAAGGCTTTAATTAGGGTTGAAAAGGGCCTTCGAGAAGAAAGGGTTGAAAATACGGTCTCACACGTGGATGTGTAAAAATAGGGGTGAAAAAATACGTCCTACACGTAAGCGAGTAAAAATAGGGGTTGAAAATACGGTCCCCCACGTAGCAGCCCCTGGGAAATCCCAAGGTCAAATGACGTCAAAAAGTGAAAAGGTGCCTGTCTTCTACTGTGGCGATTAATCATAATAGATATTTATGTATTAAGGGCATAATCAGAAGATTATGCCTCGAGGGAATGTTAAAAGCCCGACGCGAAGCGGAGGGCTTTTATATTCCTGAGAGCCATAATCTAATTATGCCGTGGTACATCAATGTTTTATTTTATTTTGCACCATGAAACTGGAACAAAATATTAAAAAGATTCAGTATTTTCGGCAAGTTTTTAAATGCAAATGCAGTGAAATAAAGTCGACAGTAGGCTAATTTGTTGTTACTAAGATACTGTAATATTGCTATTATATATCATGTCATGTGTTTGCTATCAATCATGCTGCTTAGCATCAATGACATTTCCGTGCTATAAAGACCACATTACGCCCGCATTTGGAGGCGTATAAAGAACATTATGGTGGCAAAATAAAATAAACATAATTTATGTAATTTAGTGATATAGTATATCTAAGACCACGTCAAATGAGAAAATAATAGAAACAACTATAACCAAATGATTTTAATAGCTATCTGCTAAATGATATAATACCAAAAATAGTGGATGTTACAGTTGGATTTTCGATAAAGTACTCCAGAATAGCAATTTTTAGATTATCATTGTTAGCAATCGACTCTTCCAATTTTGGTTTTAACGGAACCACAGTTTTTTTACTTATCAATAATCTTATTGACAGTGTTCGGCGATGGCTTTGTTTGAGAGGATACTTAGCGGTAATTGCATTAAATGTCCTTGTTAAACCTTTGTTACATGGCCCGTAAACAATAAAGAAATTTAGATAATTTTCATGCGTGTAATTTAACCGTACAGGCTTAAGTGATAGTAAAATTTACCAATTCAAAGTCTCATGATTTTTTGTATAGTTAACTTAATTTAGATATGCAAATTCCTCCGCGCCATAGAACACAAAGTAAAAAAATCATTTAACCGAAAACTGTGCAGTTTAGATATAAGGAATATCAATGAGGGTTATCATTACTTGCAATGTTAATCACAATACAATAATAAGAGAGGTTTATTTAAAAAAACTGATTTTGCCAGTTTTTAAATATCAATTTTCAATAATTTATGTGGATTATGGGGTGTTACCTCTACAACATAAACCTTTCTCTAAAGGTTTTGAAACTGGAAAACATTAACAAGTGATGAAGAATTTATTTCAATTTTAAAAAAATGTAAGTAATTCCGCCCCTAGTTAATGGGTTAACCACATCCAGAAAATATTTGACTCCTCTAGGAATTAAAACGTGGCCTGCACATACTTGTGGAAGCAAAAAGGAAGAGAAACCGTTCTTTATGAGTTAGAAACTTGTAATTGTTACCAATCGTAGTCCAGTGGTTCTCAATGGTCAAAATGCGTGATATGTATGAATGACCATTATCTGCTAAATAATGTCACGCCAAAAATACTGTAATACAATATAGGGCGTTTCGTTTAAAATAACGAAGCTTGAACCTACTTCCGGTACAACCGGAAGTGCTCCGATCTTGAAAGTATTTTAGCTGAATTTCCCGCAACGTCAACCTTATACTGTCAAAATTCGATTTAGTGCATACTGTGTCTGCGATTTTGGTAACGATAGTCCTTATTCTCATGTCAGGAGCATCACACCCGTCCATAACTTCTCACATACAGCCCCTTGAGCATAGAAGGATGATTTCAGTTCTTTCTTTGTGTTATCGTTATTACAACGGCTATTATGCTGCTGAATCATATTCTTTGGTACCATCTCGGGCTTTCTTTGCGAGAAACACTCGGTTCGCTCATTCACATCACCAGTATGCAGTACAAATCTCCACTTGTCGTACCAAACGGGCGCAATCCACATTTTTCTACACGGCTTCTAAACTCTGGAATGATCTCCCTAGTTCCTGCTTTCCTCTCACTTATGATATGAGAAAATTTAAGGTAGCTGTTCATAGGCATCTATTGGCAATTCATTATCCCTCTATCCATCCTCCTAAGTGTTCCTGAGTGCTTTAACACGATAGGCCAAATTTAGCCTGTTCAGGTCCATAATCATAAAAAAAAAATCACACAAGATTTACTTACACATGGTTAAAATGGACTGATTTTCAGATATTGATAAATGACCCAAATTCAAACGTGGACGTTTTTTCGCAGGAAATATGTTCGCTCTACTCGTACTTGGTATCGAATCCATATCTTTAGGGTTTGGTCTTTCATAAAACGAAATATAGCGAATTTAGTTTTTATAAGAACTGATTTATTTAGCTGAAATTTCGAGAAACAGACATACAACAATGAAGGAAAAAACGTACATAAATATACAAATGACAGCTAAACTAACATGAAAGTTTTCGGTGAATTTGTACACGTCGTCGTATTAGCCAATTCACCAATCACCGATGAAAAAAATATGCCTTTTTTTCTTATACTGTAAGCAAAAACTATACGAAAACCATACTTTGATTACCATTTTTTGTTAATGACAAGTTTCTTTCTAAAGTTAAGCACCAATTTTCTTTTCTTAAGGCTTTAATTAATTTGCAAATGAAAACAGTTTAATTATTTTCCCTACAGGAGTTTTAATTTCGTGATTTGTATAAACATTTATTATATAATCTTATTGTACCAATCAAACGTTCCTCTTCCATTAATAAGCTTTACATTCAATTTTTAAATTAGATTTCAGCAATTCTTTGCTATTTATATTTTCCCCACATTTAAATAGGATCTTTCTTTCTTTCCGTTTATATTCCGTATTTACATTTGATAAATTAAGTTAATATTTTCCAATTACTAGTTAGATTTTATTTGTCGTATAAAATTTTGTTTAATGAATTGAAAGCTATTACCTTTCATTCTTACAAATTTTGTTGACAGGATAACCGTTTTGCTCATACGAAGTTTTGGATGTGAAATTAAAATTTGTACTGAATTAAAATTTAATTTCGTTATCCATTGTTACCGTAACTTTTAAGTATAAATGTTCAATCCATAAAAATTGTTTGACTTTTTTGTTACCGTTACTTAATATAAACACCAAAGTTTAAGAAATTTTTCTCTTTTGAAACAAAATCATTATTAGCGATTCTTCGGTCAGTAACTGTAATCACTGAAACGGCAGATACTAAAATGCGGTTTTATCATTAAGTTCTAATATTCATTACGTACAAACCGAGCTGGTAGTGTAGTGGTGACACGACCTGCTTAGCACTCGGGAGGTAATGGGTTCGATTTCCGTTACCGTCTACCTTGTATGAGGTTTTTTCAGGGGGTTTTCCTCATACACATGTAGCGGCATGCTCACTGCGTATATGCACACCATGTGCGGCTGCTTAGGCGTTGGTGGGGTAGTATTTTCCCCCTCAGAACCCTAACTCCGTTACTTCCGATCCTATCCTGACCACACCCATCCTTAATCCCACCATGCATATATACGTATTGTATGTATCTATGCTGGGAATCCATGATTGTGGCTTAAGGAGCTCGGAAAGCTCGAGCAGCCCGCCCTCTCTGTTAGGGAGGGAATGAAATACGTGGACCTTTCCTTTTCCTTTACGTACAAAACACCAATCTCAAATATTATTGCTTCTCACACAAAATCAAATTATTTTGTCAGAAAACAATCGATGTGTTAGCTTTCTAACTACATCGATTTTCGAGTTAAAATGTCTGGTGCGGTACAACACACGAACTTCAAACCTTCAAAGTGGAAATTAAAAAAATTAACAATTTTAATAATTTTTTTAGGATAATTATGCAAGCTATTTCGTAATACATTCATAGTGGAAATAGGCAACATTGTAAAAACAAAACCAATAATCTATGTTAGATGGACGTTTAAAACTTCATGTCAGCTAGGGGTTAATAGACATGTGTGGATGCTAATTTTAAAAAAATCCAAAGTCGCCCGCTTCTATAAAATACCGATAATACAATTTAAGCATTTTCATCACTATTTCCTTAATTTTTAGACAAAGAAACTTAATATAGAAAAGTTATGTAAAATTAGATTTCCTAAACAAAATATAACTACAAATTATCTTATAAAAAGAATAATTATTAAGATATCACAATAATTTTAACTAACCCCTAATTTATTTGATAAAAACCAAAAACTGCCATTAATAGCGCCTCTCCCTGTTCGCCGCTAAATTTCACCCAAAATCTAATCAGCTTGAGGACAAATAAAATCAAGAGTAAGTACAGACATGCATGCGCACACACACGCACGCGCACAGATACACACAGACACACACAGACACACACAGACACACACAGACACACACAGACACACACACACACAACACAGACACACACAGACACACACAGACACACACAGCACACACAGACACACACAGACACACACAGACACACACAGACACACAGAGACACACAGACACACAGACACACAGACACACGACACACACACACACACACACACACACACACACACACACACACACACACACACACACACACACACACACAGACACACACAGACACACACAGACACACACAGACACACACAGACACACACAGACACACACAGACACACACAGACACACACACACAGACACACACAGACACACACAGATACTCACAGACTCACACAGACACACACACACACAGACACACACAGACGCACACAGACGCACACAGACGCACACAGACGCACACAGACACACACAGACGCACACAGACGCACACAGACGCACACGGACGCACACAGACGCACAGACGCACCGACGCACAGACGCACAGACGCACAGACGCACAGACGCACAGACGCACAGACGCACAGACGCACAGACGCACAGACACAGACACACAGACACACAGACACACAGACACACAGAGACACACACAGACACACAGACACACAGACACACAGACACACAGACACACAGACACACAGACACACAGACACACAGACACACAGACACACACACAGACACACAGACACTCAGACACACAGACACACAGACACACAGACACTCAGAAACACAGACACACAGACACACAGACACACAGACACACAGACACACAGACACACAGACACACAGACACACAGACACACAGACACACAGACACACAGACACACAGACACACAGACACACAGACACAAAGACACTCACAGACACTCACAGACACTCACAGACACACACAGACACACACAGACACACACAGACACACACAGACACACACAGACACACACAGACACACACAGACACACACAGACACAAACAGACATACACAGACACACACAGACACACACAGACGCACACAGACACACACAGACAAACACAGACACACAGAGACACACACAGACACAATCAGACACACACAGACACACACAGACACACACAGACACACACAGACACACACAGACACACACAGACACACACAGACACACACGGACACACACGGACACACACAGGCACGCAGATGCGCAGACGCGCAGACACGCAGACACGCAGACACGCAGACACGCAGATACACAGACTCAGGCGCATAGGTACACGGACACACTGACATTCAGGCAAGCAGACTAGCAGAGATGCAGACACGCTGACACACAGACACGCAGACACACAGACACTCAGACACTCAGACACGCAGGCACGCAGACACGCAGACATGCAAACGTGCAGACAGAGTGTAGGTGGCACGTAGACACGCGTGCATGCAGACACGCGGACACCCAGACAGGCAGAGAGGCACACACATGGCCACGCGCCCACGCAGGTACGCAAACGCACATACGTGCAGAGACGCAGACACGCATACACTCAGGCATTCGGGCATACACATGTACGCATACACACATACACACATGCACGCGCACACCCACGTTCACACGCACACTCACACTCTTTTAAGTTCTATAAATAGTAATTTATGGTTTTCCTTATTGTTATTAAATGTTCGATACCGAATTCTGTTTGAATAATTAATGCAATCGTTGCTTAGACATTTTTTATTACTTTGTGCAATAAAGGCCAGTTTATGCGCGCATTTGACTGATTATAAACAAGATTATAATTTAAGAATGGAATAAAATATTATCCAGATTGAACAACAACATTCCATAACGGGAAATGTTTCCTGATAAGTGACTAGTAACGTACTAAAGTTGTTCTCTGTCTTTACCAGATCGCATGTACGCTGGCATTACTACTAACCTTACTGAACTCTTTAGCTGTAAATGAAATTTCTCAAAATATTTATATATTACATTTCAATAGCTGAAGATTTACGCTTATATTACAATACATCTCATTTTGTTACGGTTTAGAATATTAGTATGAATCTATTTATGTACAATTAATAAAACGAAATTGAATTCGCGTAAACAACCATAAATAAATTAAGCAACCATCGTAACGCTGGTCTCAACTCTTTCATGACTTAGTTCTTTCGAAGAGACTAAAATTAGAAAAGAGTAATGTATGAATATACGACTGTAATCAATAAAATTGAAACTTAACGTCAATAAAATTTAAAATGAACGTTCTTTGTAATTTTATTTATATCGAAATACCTAATTGATCCGTATACTTTTTAATACCCTATAACAAAGTTTTATCACGAAAATTTTGTTGAATGTACTTTTGAATTGCTCTATAAATTAGAAATTCTTTTATGTAGCTTAAGGTTGAATTTAATTTGATGACTTGGCAAACTAAATGTGATTGATGCAACTTTTATACGTAATCGTGCGGAAATTTTAATTCTCAGGAAGCCATGGAGCTTTTTTTAAGTGAAGGATGTTTTTCTATGCTGTAAGTGTCAAGTAACGGGATTATCTGATAATAACTTTGAATTTTAATCAATTTTGTTAATTCGTTATCTGAATAACCGTGCTAAAATTTTTTACCGTTATTGTTTTTTGTTCGTTAACCCTAAAGCTTTTACAAATCGCCTTTTTTGAGTAATTATGTATCACCCTACCTTTAACAGAAGATTAAACGTTAAAAGAACTAAATGAGAAAATTAACATGAAGCAACTGAAGGAAGTTTAATGAAAATAGATGTGAAATTACTGTAGTCAGTTCAATTCATATTTTGAATTTGATAATTTCGTGAAGAATAATTTACCTAAAACGATTTTACAAAAATTCTCCCATGTATAAATAAAAGTAACCATCACATTGAGGACAAATTATCGAGTTATGGAATTTCTAACTCTAAAATTGATATTGCTTATGGCGTAAGGGTTTACAGACGACGATACACGCAATTTTCGCCAAAACGTATAAACATCTGTAAATGTAAATAAAAAACAATTTAAGTATTTATGACTATGAACGTAAGCATAAACTTAAACTAGGATTCATATTGGCGCAATAGTATAAGTGATTTTTTCAAGCTTTTTATTAAGTTAGTGCCTTAAGTATTAAATAATAACCTTTGCTATAAACAAACAGTTTTATTGAGAACGTTTATTACACAAAAACTGTTTCCGTCACTTCCTTTACTTCAAGCGCAACACTCGATAATGATCTAAACCTCAAAAAATATTTTGGTCCGTTTTTTACAAAGTACATGTTCCCTTTACTACACAAACAAAACTATCTCATTCAATTCGGATCTTCTGCAGAATATGTTAGATGTGATGGCTCTTACGTTGTTCGCCATTTCGTGGCGCCTTTAACGTTGGGTGACATTTTGTGACGACTCTAAACATATACCGGGTTGGGAGACATTTGTAACGGGCGCAAACATGGACCTATTTGTTTGATTAATTTACACACGCCACAAAGAATGAAATTTAGGGTTCTTTTGTCTTATTTTAATAATTTCAAAATCCCCTAATAAAAATTTATATTGTTGTTGTGAGAACTTAAAATGGTTACCTTTTAATTTAATTTTGATAGTTTCATTTTGTAAAGATATCATTCACCAATCCAAACTCACCTTACTTTCTGTCAAGTTTCTGTTTGAGTAAATGGCCCTTAATATTTGTTTCAGCAAATTCATTCTTATCGCAATGCTCTAGCCCGATTATTAAAAGAAATGATTACTGTTATCCTTTACCAAAATTATATTCAATTTCTTAATGTTTATGAAATTGGAAACTTTATTGAGTTTACTTCCTTCAGCATTGTGTATTCAGTATTTGCATAAACTTTTAATAAATTTAATGAATACAATAAACTTGAAAATAAAAGCAATTATTAAATTGTTAACGTTTCGATTTATTCTAAAATCATCGTCTGAACTTAACATATGTGCAAAAGACAAAAAGTAAAATTAAAACGAATTTATAAAACACATCAAAGTTGAAATAAAATTATATGACAACAATGACATGACCTGACTGTCAGTTTTAGAAAAATTATATTATCTAAGTAATTCCAAGCAAGTCAGGTCTTGTTGTATATTTAATGTCGGCTTTGACAAAAATATATGAAGAGCTTCTTTAATGGCTAGTTCCGAATTAGAATTTGCCCTTCCAATAATAGAAAAATCTTTATGGTCAATGTTATGATCGTTTTCAATTTTATGTTGAATTAATATAATTCGAACACCATCTGGTTTTTCAACTTCAATTTATAGAAAACCAACTTTTACTGGTTTATATATTAACTCGGACAGTTTTCTTCCTAATAAATACAAACTAGGCTTAATTAATATCCTTTAGACAGAGCCTATATGCTTTGCTCAAATTATGATTTATTAAACATAGAGATTGAATTTTTGAAATCTATATTGACAAAAAACGGCTACTTAATGAATTTTATAGAGAGATGTATAAATCGCTTTTTCAGAAATATATTTGAATCTTCTAACAATAACAATGACCAAAAAGAGATCAAAGAATACATTAAATTGCCTTATACTGGACCACATATTTTATACATTCGTCGTAATATTCAACGAATAATTAAAAAAGCATTTCCTCTTTTAGAAATTAAATTTGCTTTTACTACTTTGGAGAGAATTGGATCACATTTCTTTGTGAAGGATTTGATTCCCGATGATCTTGCATCGAACATTACTTATCAATTTAAATGTAATAGCTGCTCAGCTATGTACATCGGGAAAACCCGACGTCATTTCAATGTCCGACGCTGTGAACATTTAGGTATCACCCCTCGATTGGGAAAACGATCTAAATCAATTCCAAATTCAGCTATTTTTCAACATAAAATTGAAGACGATCATAACATTGACCATAAAGATTTTTCTATTATTGGAAGGGCAAATTCTAATTCGGAACTAGCCATTAAAGAAGCTCTTCATATATTTTTGTCAAAGCCGACATTCAATATACAACAAGACATGACTTGCTTGGAATTACTTAGATAATATAATTTTTCTAAAACTGACAGTCAGGTCATGTCATTGTTGTCATATAATTTTATTTCAACTTTGATGTGTTTTATAAATTCGTTTTAATTTTACTTTTTGTCTTTTGCACATATGTTAAGTTCAGACGATGATTTTGGAATAAAGCGAAACGTTAACAATTTAATAATTGCTTTTATTTTCAAGTTTATTGTATTCATTAGATTTAATGGAAAGTCCCTTTCTACTTAAACTTTTAATATTCGTAATGGTTAATAATGAAAGTAAATCAAACGTTACATATTTTTAATTAAACTAAAACTCGGAAAAAAATGCACAAATGCTTTATTACAGTAGTATATAAAAAGAATACTATTATTACTACGTGTTCTTGATAGTTAATATGCACGAATAATTTTTATCAACAGTGAATGGAATGTTTTCCGAGCAGTGTTGATATTCAAAGAAAAATAAAACACAAAGACGCTGTTTTTATTACACAGTTAAAAATCTTACTTGTCACTTCCTGAGGCCACAAATGGGATGATATCGTTACTCTTCCACCAGCGCTGGAGTCGCGTTTTTTTGTTCCCCCAACATCTTCTTCAGACCTTTGTTGCGGATTAATACAATTCTAATTTCCGCCTATCAATTCGATTAAAATTTCCCGGAGGATCTATTTAATCAGTTTTACTTCTCACTATAAATTGTCTAGTTATCACTACAAACGGCCCTAAAACTACAAACTATCAATACTTTCTAGTTATTATTCTTTATATATTGATTTATTACACTGGATCGATTTTCGTATTTTATATTTACCGTTCAATATTTAAACACAATCATGGACGACGTTCGATACGCACAAAAACGTTATTTTAAATTATTACGTCACATTTCTTGTTATCACCGCTTTAACAATATTCGCACTCTTCATCACTTTAATCTTTTAACTTTTAATAAGGGAAGTATTCTTTTACTTCCTTATTATAATGTAAACTAAAGTTTATTATATTTTCTCAATTTAAAGAACAATGTGATTATTACTTTGTCACTTGTTGCTCTGGCTAACATTAATCAATTCCAACTATTCTTCCCCCTCTTTCTACAACGTATTCATGCATTTGCAAATTGCCGCGTCTACTTCAAATATTTTGTAATTAATTATATACTTAACCTATTGAAGTAAATTCAAGCTTTTCTTCTCAATATTAAATACATTTATATATAAATAACAAACAATTCAATCTATAAAATAACATATAACTATAAAATCTCATATAACTTAGCGCGAAATTTGAATTTCTCATGCATCCGTTACACGGATCACCAGAATATCAAGGCTCTACCAAAGATAACTTTACAGTTCACATTTTTTCTAGAATGTAAAACTGCTTAATACACAAAACAGTAAGTGTACCTTATGACCTGATCCACACCATTTAAAACATAGTTTCACGAAAACATGCAGTTACTTAGTTTTAGGTGCGTTAAGTTGACCCCTCGCTTTCTGTTTATTAAAGATAGTTTAGACGACGAAATTGTTTTGCTTTGGAAAGAAAACAATTTATTAAATAATACTAACATCAATATTTAGACAAAAATGTATGTTTTTATTCACACAAACGTCAGACGTTTACCAGTAATCTACAATTAGTATAACGTTAGCATAAATGGTTTCTTTTGTAAATTTTATTTGAGTTGTTTTTAATTTACCAGAGTTTAAAGTATCAAAGGGTTATTTCTATTTTCGGTGCCAGCACTCTGCATGTAATGGTCTTGTCCATAAACACGGTAAATGTTCACAAGATGAAGTTGATGACAAGGTTTTGTGTATTCAATGTTACTACAACTATGAACTTTATAATTTAGTGGCAGAGATATTTGGCCATCTAAAAGAAATTGTTTTGTTTTGAGGTACCTCAAGATCTTTTTTTCCATTGCCTTTACAACAAATTTTCCAATATTAAACCTCTAAATGGAATTTGCGATAAATGTAGTTTGTACTGCGCAATAAGCTGAAATTAGAAGGAAACATTTTATAATAGAATCTTTCGACTCCATCACAAAAATTCTTGTTACACTTACGCTTTAAAGAACATTCCAGAACAGTTCACGGTAAATGATGTGAAATACACATTAGGCGGCGTAATAGGCAGGTACATGAAATTCTTAAAATCTAAGTGTTTTCCTTTGTTTCCTCCATTGTCATCACTACGTAGAAAATTTGGGGTTGTTTGTAATTAATTTCGTAAAATCCGGTGCCAGCAACGTGATAGATATCACTTAAATCCAACGACCGTTCGTACTACATAGAAAATTGAGGGTCGTTTGTAGTTAATTTCGTAGAACCTGGCGCTACCAACGTGATAGCCACCTAAATCCAACGACAATTCTTTAATACTTTTCTTTAATATAATAACACCCAAAAAGTGATATTTTGTTATTATTTGTGAAATTAGTAAAGCTCAAAAATTATTAATCTGATTTCAATTAAAATATCGCACGCCCTAGGGGACACTCTTTGGCGCTTAAGGTGACAGATAAAATGTTAATCATGAATTGATACATCCCAATTTTAACTCTTGTACGTCCCAGAATATCAGACAGTTATAAGTTATGTTATCAGTGAAATAGTGTTTTTCTAATAGAAACGGCAAACAGAAATCAGTGGCACACCGGGCTAGTTTAAACGAACATGCTTTAAATGTACCGTTTGCCGAATATTGTCTTAAAGACGGTTCAGGCAAATGGCAAACAAAAGACGACCCTTTAAAATTCGACTTAAGCCTGAAGATCTGACAACCTATAGACGTGTGGTAGGTATTTCAGTGTATTAGATTAGTTGTCAAACAATTGAAAGTCGTGAAAGTATCGAACACTTACTTTAGATTTGGGTATTTCAAAATGCTGATGTTATGATAATATACCGTAATTCTAAATGTAGTTTATATTAATTTTCTTACATTCAATATTGTAATAAAGGTATGTTTTGGAAACAAATGCGATATGTAACTAATAATCTGTGTTCATCGTCCTCACCCGAGTCGTTATAATATCCTAAGGATATTATAACGGATAGTATAGTTCTTCCAATTATCACATCAAGTTCCCACATATGTTGTTCTTCCTTAATTACATGATCAACACACTTTTTCCACTTTTCTGCATTGCATTGTCTATGGCTTGCATTAGGAGCTGTCGCACTTCATTTCATTTAAAAGTCTTATCATTCCGACTTACTTCACTTTTTATTTGAACCCAAACTAACCCTGTGGGTTGAGTTAGCAGTGATATGGTGGTAATCTATTTACGGTAATCCCGCGAGAAGCACAGAATTCATCAATAACATACTTAAAAAATTGCTGGTTTGCTGTAGCCAAAGTCTTCTTTTTTCCATACAGTTGTTGGTAAGCGTTCGACTTGCCTAGAATGGTGACTTTTATCATCCAAAACAAATACAGCTCCCCGTGGAATGTTTGCCATCATTTGTTAAAAATATTCTTCAGAGTTCATATCTTGCTGATAATCCCATGTGTGCTTGGACTCAAACACAAGCAAACCATTTTTTAAGAATCCATTAGCGCTATATGTGTAGTAGTAGTCTGCCTTTGCCCGATAGTGGATTTATTCCAGGTTACCAACCCTTTTGGACTGCTTGATGGGGACTTACATTATTTTCATCTTTCCAAATTTTTTTGCAGTATAGTCTTTGTTCAATCGACGTAAAAGATTTCCCGTCCTTTAGCACGAAACTTCATTTCACGAAAGTATTTGCGTCTTCAAGAAGAAATTTGGAAATTATCAAGTAGAACTGAATTTTGATTCACTTTTTCCTGTAGTGTCGACCAAGACAATTGTGGTCCATCAACGTCTTCTTTCGTACTGTTACTATCTTGTTGAGGGTAGGTATTTCTTTAAAGTAGAAGGAATGGATTTTTCTGTTAATGTGAACTTTTTCTTCAGCACTCAACGTTGTTTTTTTCTTACTGTTCTTTCAAAACACACTCTCTTTGTTGTTTCAGTCATTTGTACACTGGTGACTTTCCCACCTACTACACTATTTGGATACTTTAAGGCGTTATGTACATTCAGAATGATATTTTTTCATTCCCAGAGAGCGAACTAAGTTTCATACGTTTGATATTTCTAATTTACATACATGGTGTGCAAATAGTATTGCACCAAATGGGATTATGTAGAAACGGTTTGACATTTAGATTTGACATTTGGTGGAGTTAACGCATACATAAATACCCATTTCGTTTGTTTTGTGTGAGTGGCGTTTGTCAGAGACAGCCATCTTGAATCTAGATTGAGTTTGGTGTCATTTGACAGGTAATTGATTTAGAAATACACTACGGTATATCATAAGCTTATTTATTCTAAAATAACATAGAAAATGAAAAAACCAAATTAACTTTGTAGTAAGGGCTGTAAAAAGATACAACTTGTATAAAAATTTAACTCAAATGCAGCATTTCTATGTTCTCTACTGGTTGTTATCAATTTTAGCAATTTCTAATACTCTTTATCGCTTTTCTAATTCGAACTGATAGTAAATACTACAATACGACATTATCATTTCTCATGTAGAGTCGCATGTAAAATACGGTTTGGTTTCTGTGAAAATAAGTGTGTTTATACCGTTTGTCAAAAATTTATACTAAAACTGTCTTACGTTAACATAGGCAAACGAAAATGAATTTGTCCGAGATTGAGCGCATTGAATTATTTATAATTGTTGGATTCGGTGATCGCAAAAGGACCCATTCTGAAGCTTATGATATACCGTGCTGTGTTTCTAAATCAATTACCTGCCAAATGACACCAAACTCAACCTAGGTTGCCATTTAAAAAAATTCCAGATGGCTGCCTCTGACAAACACCAGTCCAAAGGTCAAATCTAAATGTCAAACCGTTTCTACATAATCCCATTTGGTGCGATACTATTTACACACCCTGTATAATTATATAATAGTGTAATGAGTACTTTCTAAACTTACACATATTTTCTTGGAATTTCGGACGATCCTTGCTATCCTGTACAATAATGTATTATCTGCTTCAGTAAAGATGCCGTTTGTATTATTCAAACAATTTGTACAGAAGTAACAAGGATAAGCTGTCGCCTCATTTCTTATGAAATAAAATGCACACACACTCACGCACGCTCGCACCCACACACGCACACACACCCACGCACGAACGCAGACACGAACGCACACACGCCCGCACTCACCAAATCACACTCACACACACACATACACACACACGCACAAACACACACACACACACACACACACACACACACACACACACACACACACACACACACACCCACACACATACACACACACCCATCACACACACACACACAGACACACACGCACAAACACACATACACACAAACACGCCACACATATACGCGCACAGACACACCCACGAACGCGCCAACGCACGAACGCAGGCACGCATTTACACACGCACGCACCCACCAACACACACACACACACACACACACACACACACACACACAACACACACACACACAGACGTACCACACATATATTACACACACACCCACACCAAGACACCCACACACACACCCACTCACATACCCACATACACCCACACATGCGCGAACACGCACGCGCGCACACTAGCGCGCACACACGCACATCATTGTCGATCTTGGCGAAACTTGGTCAAGCGTTGTAAGATGAGCTAAACAGTCGATGTAGCGACGGTGAAAAAAAGCCGATTACATAACCTTCTATACCTACATATGTCTATGTAGGTTGGAAGGTAAAAAAAATCGATTACATAACCTTCTCTACAAATTTTAACCCTGTGGTGAAATGCAGCTTTCGGATGTCACTCGAAACTGTCCTGTATGCAATCTAGGTTCATTCCCTACACATTGTTTTTTTTATTCATTTTGAATCTCGCCTCGTTGCAGTTATGAATTTTAGGAAAAGGCATAGCATTTTCTTTCTTTGCATGTTCTTTAGTTTTGATATATGCAATAATTAAGAGTGCCATGAAAACTAAATGCTGTTGCTAAGAGGTAAAGATTACTTCACTACATTTATTGTTTCGCAGTTGGTTTACTGTTGTATTTTCAGTTTGAGTTTTGTATTCATTCTCAAAATGGTTGCAAGTATTGAAGACTGCGCTAAAGCCTTAGTTAGTCGCGAGAAGATTAAATGTCAGTAGTACTTCTATACGGAGAATCGAGCAACGGTTTAAGGAAACTGCCAGCAATAAGCGAAGGTTTATTGTTTTGACTGCCTTAAGAAATCAACATTTAATCAGTAGAGACCAGAATCAACTTCGTGAAGTTCGACGTACAGAAGGAAGTAAATGGACGGTACGTCGCCGGTTAAGCGAAGCCGAGTTAAAGGATTGCAGACCAGCTAGTGGACCAGCGGGTCAGCGGGTGGCGAGATTTACATTTGCTCGTCAATATCTTAATTGGAATGATGACCAGTGATGGATGAATCACGATTTTACGTGCATTCTACGGATGGCAGACAGTCCGTTTGGAGGCAACTGGTGAAAGACTTGTGGAATGTACTTTTAGCTCCCGTCTCTCATGGAGGAGGATCGCTAATGGTATGGGACGGAATATCAATAGAAACTCGTACCGAGGTGGTTCTTGTTGAATCACTGACATCACGAAGATACATTTATGATATTATAGCCCACCACGTTGTGCCATTTTCATACTTTATAGGCAACAACTTCATCCTCATGCAAGATAATGCCAAACCACATTTCGTCAGGTGTGTTGCAGAATAACTAATTGAAGTAGATTGGAGAAATTAAATTGGCTAGCACGCTCTCCTTCTAGAAATCCTATTGATCGTGTCTGTGACTAGCTAACTATACATATAAGAAGTCTCGAAAGGCTACCTGCTAACAACACTGAACTTCGTGATGAGTTTATAGAGGAGTGTAATCACATGCCCAGAAGTATATTTGAACAGTAAGTCGTGGAATGCCTCGGAGAATTGAAGCCATAGTTGAAGTTAGAGAGGGCAACACCCGATATTAACAAATTGCTTTATTGGTGTCTTTTTTAACTTTTCGCTCATTATATTTTTGTTTGAGTATTAATTGTAGCATAATTATTGTCAAAAACAAAGAACATGCAAACAAAGAAAACGCAATTCAATAATTCATAATATAACAAACGTTCTACCTTTGTAATCAAATTTACGTTCATTTAGGCAACTTAACGTTCATTTCGTGCAGCGTGTGTTGCATATCTAGTTGCATAAAAACATGCATTTAACTATTCTACTTAGAACTCGTGCGCATACCGTTCGTACATCAGTTTCAGAGATGTTCATGCACAAAGACCACTGTAGAGATTCTTGTTGATGAGATTTTGAAGGTTAAATTAAAAAAAAAGGTGCTATAAATTTTATGGTGAGTTATTTAAAGATTATTTTACAATGTTTGAGACGTTTACATTTCAGGCACTTTTTTTTATATTCACATTCACGTTTACGATTTAGTTTTTACTTTAACTTCACTACTACTGATAACGATTAATCAACAGTGAGGTAATCACCTGCGTTAATGGGAAAGGGGATTCTAAAGTACTTTAATCTTGCAAATTTAGTCATTTGGGAATTATTCAACCTACAAATCCAGATTTATTTCAACCTGAAGTAATATTACGCATCAATTTTCCGAAATCGCTGACAGCATGCATCCATTTCGCCATCTACAGTGTGTCCAACAAAAATGTATTCTGTTTCCATTAATTACTCACATTAATAATTATTCATAGTTTTTAACGTTACTAACATTAGCTTTAAGGTGTTTCTGTTTATAATTAATTATAGGTTTTGTAATAAACATTGTTATCGTAGAAATTTTCTTCTAACTTTATTGTATAATGGTTTACTTATTTATTCCATATTTAAAAACAAGTTGACGTCCAAGTATTTAACAATTAGTTTCAGGAAGAAGCAACCCCGATTTCAAACCAAACATATCTAGGTGCATGTAAATATTTTTTTGGTTAATAAGGCAAATCGATAATTTTAATAACCTGGCCCACTTTAATGTACCGATTGAGCAAAATCTTCTTGTTACTACCCAAGCTGTTAAGTAGCTAAAATTTGTAGCCATGGGTGTAGAAGTATAACTATAGAACCTATAGAACTTTAAACGATTTATACACTGATTTTAAAGGTTTTTACAAGCTGTTGTTAATCAAAATCCATCTACATCAACACGGCAAATTTTACAAGACCTGCAATCTCACAACACACAGTAGTGAGAACTTTAGACAAATATAAACACTATCCATAGAAGTATTCAGTTGGACAAACTTTGCAACCTAGCGGTGATGAAAAAAGATTAAACTTTTGCAACTTGTTCATAAATATGTGCCATGAAAATAACAATTTTCTGATGCAGATTTTATTGTCCGACAAAACACATTTTACAAACTGTGGTGTATTCGATCGCCATAATGAACACATGTGGGCCCAAGCAAATCCTCACCGTTTACAGGAAAGACGACCTCAGATTAAGTTTGGCTTCAATTTATGGTGCGGTGTTATTGGTGCGTAGCTTGTTGGCCATTTCTTTTTAATGGGACTTTAACTAGAAATCAATATTTGCAATTTCTTGGGGTAGATTTTAATAATATCCTAGGTGAATTAAATTTACAAAGACGTGCAAAACTATAGTGGTATCGCCACGACTGTGTCCCATCGCGCTAATCTATTTAGCCTAGTGGCACTCGAGTGTCAAATCAGTCATAAACGGGTAACACTTTACCATAACCATAAAGATCTTACCCTATTTCATACGAATATCTAATATACTAGAAATAAATTTAACGAATTAGAAACTTTTTTTTATTGATAAGGTATGTAACTTTATCTGTATTAGTGAACATTGGATCACAGACGGAGATGCAATTAGATCTCTCAAGTTCAACTTTAGAACAGCTCGATATTCAAGTTTGTCCATTTTGAGACGTTACAACACAAACTGACAGATATTAGAACTAATAATGCTGCAATTGTTACGCAAATTGTCAAACACTTTACCATGGCATATGTGATTTAAAATCAATAAAATGAAAAATTACATTAACATTGTAAATTGCCTAGCCCGGGAATATAAGAACGACCCCTCGTTGCACTTCTATGGTGACAAAAAATCTCAAACAATATGTGATTTATTCGAATTTAATAGATTTCTTCAAACAATCTTTTCAGAGACTCGCGGAAAAAATTATTTGGACAATATATTTCTAAATTTTTCTACCTTTAGTTATAGTAATGTTACAGTAAACACAGGATTATCTAATCATCATGGTTAGCAATTCAATTCGAAAATGTTATCAAGTCAATAATGCTAACTTGCGTGTTACTAAATTATATCGTCCCATGACACAGGCTGGTATGTACAAGTTCTTTGACAAAATATCTCATTGTTAATAGGATACCGTCGTTAGCACTCATAATATTGTAACTGCAATATCAGTTTATGAATATTATTTGGAATGCTTTACAGTAGTTAAAATTACTAAAAAGGAATGCGCCTCTAATACAAAGTAGTTTAATGTGAACTTCGTAAGTAGAGCTAAACTAGAATTAATTAATCAACGCATTTTATTCCAAATATTTTACTCATAACTTGTATGAAATGAAAAAGTTCTTGCTTGCAAATTATAAAAAAGAAATTAGGCGGGCCTAAATAAAGGCTAATGATAACTTTATATCACATTCTAGTAATTAATAATAATAAGAATAAATTTATTTATGCTTTGTAACAAATATGTACCTTCGCTCGTCAAACATTTAATCAAAATATATAAAACTTATTGTTCTTACGTTTACGTTTGCATTAAATCTAAATCAAAGTTTATAAATTCTTCAAAAGAATAAAACACGTTATTAATAAGAAATCTTTTAACTTTTCTCTGAAAGCATTATAAGCAAGAGATCTTAATGTGTGCGGGATAGCATTATAAAACTTTTTTTACTGTGTTTTAGATAAACGGCAGTATGGAACACAGATGTTATTACGAGCATGTATAAATGAATATCCGACTGTAAAGTTTAATTGCGAATATTACGCTTAGCATGACAGAGACAGGTAAGTATAAACATAGAAGGTACAGTTAGAATTTGAAAATGAGAGTACGCCTCTTTACAATCAGCCCTATAACCAAGATTTGCTACAATTCTTACGGCCTTTCTTTGATACCTAAATATTGTTTTCCAAGCAGCAGAATGGCCGCATACAATTATTGAGTAAGATACATGACAATGAATCAGAGCAAAATAAGCTGATCTTAAAACAGTAGGCGATACACTATTTGATAATCGTCTTAGAACGTACAAATATTGTCGCTTATATAGTCAGCATGATCCGAAAAATTTTAATTTGTATCTATGCAAACACCTAAAAACTTTACAAAAGGAATGTTTGGTGAGTTATGATATCGGAGCGATAAAATCATTTTTTCTGTTTTATTGAAATTAATTTTCAGTTGATTAATATGACACCAGTTATTAGCTCTTCTAAACAATTGTTCAGATTCTTTCATAGCTTCATCGATGCTCTTTGCTCCAACCAATAATGTAGCATCGTCTGCGTACAATAGACAATTATTCCCTTGTAATACGAAACTAGGCATATAATTAATGTATATCAGAAACAAAAGCGGGCCGAGGATGCTACCTTGGGGTACACCTTTAGTTAATGGCAGTTTACTTGAATATTCATTGTTTATTCTTACACATTGATACCGATTTTATCAATGCTATACTTTTCTCATTAAAATTCTACACTTTTTCTAATTTTGTTAGTAGTATGTCATGTGATACACTATCAAACGTCCTTGAAAAATCTATGAAAATAGCACGTGTATGTTCACCTCTTTCGAAGTAGTCAAAAGTCTGGTTAACAAAGGTTGCGATAGCATCATAGGTAACCTACCGGATCTAAACCCAAATTGATTTTCAGTAAAGAGATTATTTTTCCCAAAGTATGTACTGATCTATTTAACAATAATCCTTTCGTATACTTTTGAAATTGTTGGCAAAACTGAAATTGGACGGTAATTTGCTAGATCATCAACTTTACCCTTTTTGTAAATTGGCACTACAGCAATTTGGTCTTTGATCAATTCAAATGAAACTTTGAATGGTGATTTACATTGCGATTTGTCAGCAAATTACTGTAACTTAACTACCAAATATGACATTTTTTTAGTTTAAATGTATTTCTTAAGTGCAATGCTATAATTGGTTTAAAAAATAGTAATTTTAAAGATATATACGGCTTCAGCACAAATTTAATTAAACGAAACATGAGCGTATTAGCTGGACCATTAACAAAGTTAGTCAATATTGTAATTAGGTAAGGAGTTTTTCCGGAATATCTTGAAGAAGTATTAGTAGTACCCTTTTTAAGAAAGGAGATGATGCTGATGATATAAAAGAATACAGGCCTATTTCGATTCTTCCTGCTTTTAGTAAAAGAATAGAAAACATTCTTTATAAACAGATAAGTAACTTTTTTGAAAGTAATCAACTTTTTTGTAAACAGGTTTCAGGAATAAGAGTAGCATATCTGATGCAATGAACGCATTTGTTAACAACACCCTGGAATGCTTTAGGTATAGTCAATACACGGTCGCAGAGTTTATTGATCTTTGCAAAGCTTTTCATTGGGTAGCTCATAAATACGGAAGCTCAAATCCCTACATGATTTCAGTGACATAAGTGTTGCTTTAATTGCATTCTTTTTAAAATATAGATATCAATGCGTATGTTTTAAGAATGTTTACCTAATAAACATGGTGTTCCACAAGGGTCTGCTTTAGGTCCCCTATTATTCTTGATCTATATAAATTATTTACCGTTAGTGTTACCTAATAGTATAAAACGTATACTATATGCAGATGCTGCTACTCTGATTTCAATCAGCACAGATTACAATAGGCGGTATCCTAAACATAAAAAAACTGGTGTATAAAATATATATATATATATATATATATATATATATATATATATATATATATATATATATATATATATATATAAGAGAGAGAGAGAGAGAGAGAGAGAGAGAGAGAGAGATGATTAGAAATTACATTGGTATAGCTATGTAATTCACATAGCAAGAAATTTCATTAATTTGTACAAATGGTACATTTCGATATACAGGGTGAATCTTATCTAATCCGCCAAAATTAAAGGAGTACTAGAACTCATCATTCTAAGCAAAAAAGTTCATATGTACATGGGTCCGGCAATGCTTTCCGAGATACAGGGTGTCAAAGTTGAAAAAGGAAATCGCGATTTATTCAACATCTTTCGACTGTTTCGAAATAATTTCATGAAATCTCGTGTACGGGGGTTTTTGGGACAGTTGTTTGAACATTTATCAAAAGAACATGTTTACTTTTAATATTAATTTCTTTTTTAATGTTGGATATTTTAGTGCTCCTTACAAAAGTTAGTTTTAAATAAATAAACATTGTGAGCTTTAAATGCGTTTTTCTCAGAAAAGGTTGCTCCTAGCGACATCACTAAAACATACCTTTTTTTAGGAGAAAAGATAGGAGAATCGATTTTTCTAGTCCAAAATTGCATACAGTGTAGCAAAAAAAAAATTGCAACGATTTGAAGGGGTCCAAATGGTTGCCGCTGGCGCCCTCTAGAAGCCACAACTAAATTGACCACAAATTTGAATTTGTCATCTCAAAAAACCACCGTATACGAAATTTCATGAAATTATTTCGAAACAGTCGAAAGATATTGAAGAAAACGCGATTTCTTTATTCAACTTTGACACCCTGTATCACGGAAACGAAGCATTTCCGGATCCATGTACACATGAACTTTTTTGCTTAGAATGATGAGTTCTAGTACTTCTTTAATTTTGGCGGATTAGATAAGATTCACCCTGTATATACTATTAGGTAGGGACGATTGATTAACATTGAGATATATCTAAATTTATATAATTCATAATAATATGTTAAAATAATAATAAACGACAACATATTACACATGAGTATAAGTTATCGTAATGCATTAAATCAATTTCATTATTAGTTAGTAGGTTTATTTAAGCATAATTTTCCCAAAAGACATGAATCACAGGCTGTAGATAACAAACGTGATGTTAAAAATAGTATTAGGCAGATATCAATGTCACGACTACAGACTAAGATATGTGAAAACGTTCGTGTTAGTGCGAAAACGAAATATAAGTGCTAAAATTATAGAACAAACAGGATAAATACATTGGTTATTAACAATAAGACATAAATAATCCAGCAGTTCTGGAGTAATTGTGATTAATTAACATTTACAGACATTAAATTAGTGATATTCAACAATTCTATACAAGTCTTAGAAGAACTTATAAACTTCCAAAAGAGTGAAAATAAATTAATATAAGACATAAACAATAAAGATATACACTTTCACAAACATTTAAAGTGCTTAAGAATGTAAAATTTAACATTTAAAAATTATTGTATTGATTTGAGTTTATGTTATTTCCTCGCAGAAAAATTATATAAATTTGTTATAGAATGGGACCAAGTGGTCTAAATAAATTATAAGAGGTAAAAATAGTAAAGTAGCCTCAATTTCAAGTCAAAAATCACTATATTTGTGACTATTTTACCAAATTTAGTTTTTAAGGGTATATGAAAATTTCAGATAATTTTCCTTTCAAATTGGCCGTAGGCATTTAAAGGATGTATATTTATATGTAGTAGCATCCCATATTCATGTGGAAATCAATTCCAGGCCTGAAAAGTGCATAAAATTAGTATAAAATCAATAAATCAATGTAAAAATTAACATGTTTATTAATTGGAGCAAGTAGTTCGTTTTAAGATAGATTAAGGGGTTTTTGCTGGTAATATTTTAAATAAAATAACGTCACTTTCACAAAAGTTAAGTGCGGTTTTAGTATCGGCAGTTTAAAACAAGTGATATTCATTTGTCGGTAATTTAAAATAAGGTTAGTTTACCTCTAAATAAATTCGGTTGTTATCGACAGCTACGAGTGAAAATATTTTACGGAGATTCGATATTGTTTTTAAGTTTTTCTTTTCATATGGATTTTGTTAGTTGTGTGTTTCCGTTTTTCTATTATTATATTTTTATTATTGGAAGCGTGTTTAATTTAAATAACCTTCAAACTAATGATGTATTTCAAAAATTATTTTGGAATAAAATTAATAAAGTCTGATGATCCTGAAAATAAAGCATTATCATGTATGAAGAAATATTAGTGAAACTTACTTAAACGAATAACCATTAAGATAGAAGCAAATTTGGATATCAAAGAAGCAGATTTGGATTTCGAAGGAGCTGTTTTCAATGGTCAACTCCATCATCGTAAAGAAGATAAAGAGGCCATTTTGAGTGAGTGTACCAATTTTATTTATGTAATTGTTGACATTGATATTTTCATTGGTGTGTTAATTATGTCCATATTTTGTAATAAACATGATGTGCGACAACTTGTATTCATGTCCAAAGGGAACATTAATTGATCTAAAAATAAATGGTTATTATAGTATTTATTAAATTCAGGCATAATTATACTTACATGTATATGGCGTGTTTTCATTTTGCATTCACTGAAACGTGATATGAATGCGTATTCATAGCGCATACTCAGATATTATACATTTGAAGATTTTTTTATGTACAGGGAGTTGCACATATATATCGATGCAATTTAAAAATTATATTTCTATTTCTTTGAACGAGTTGAATATAATAAAATATAAATGGGCGACAACTCAATGTAAATTAATCACATTACTTATAATTATAAATATTCAAAATCATTATATAAATCGACGAGCTAATAATTTACTTTCTCATATAGTTTTAAAGTGTCTTCTAAATTTGAACCCTATCCGCTTTGAAGAGTCTTTATATGCGACTGTTAAGCTAGCTAGGCAATATAAATTATATCAGTATAAATTTTATGGCTTCCCAAACGTGAAGCATAGATTAAAAATATTCCTGTGAAAAATATTAGTTCAATATCAATATATATATATATATATATATATATATATATATATATATATATATATATATATATATATATATATATATATATATATATATATATATATATATATATATATATATATATATATATATGGAAGACTTTGAAGACCAAGCGATATCCGAATTCACGGTAAAACCAAGGATGTGGCTTAGATACGTGGACGATACTTTCGTAGTTTGGCAATACGGCAAGCATACGCTAGATGAATTCCTAGATCATCTAAATAGCCGTTCACCCTCCATAAAATTCACAATGGAATTGGAGTCGGAACAAAAACTGTCATTCCTTGATGTACTTTTACACAGGATTGATAACACTTACACAAGTGTATACAGAAAACCTACCCACATGGGGAGATACCTACACTACAACTCCAATTAACACAAAACCGTGACGTTAGGCGTGGCAAAATGCTTGTACGATAGAGCGGAAACAATATGCTCAAAACAAGAGGATCTGAACAAATAAAAAGAAAATATCGCAAAAACAGTAAAAGAAAATGGCTACCCCGATTTAACACCTAACCTAAACAAGGAAAGGGTAACCGAAAAAGAGGTATCTAAATATATAGTGATAATTCCATATATACCAGGTACTTCAGACAAGACACGAAGAATAGGCAGCAAATGTAAGATACGCACTGCCTTCAAATCGACCAGAACGTTCATGGGAATGCTAACCAATAGCAAACCACGCACTGAAGATCAGAATTCCAAGAATGGTGTATACAACCTACCATGCGAATGCGGCAGAGCATACATAAGAGAGAGCAATAGACCACTCAAAGTGAGAACATACGAACATAAGAACAACTTTCGCTAGGGCGAAACAGAAAAATCAAGAATCGCCTAATATGTATGGAACGAAGACCACCGCATCCGATGGGATAATATACCGCTAGTGGTAAAGGACGAAAATAAAATTCGCATACTTCTCACTAGCAGAAAATCCAATAATCCAAACTAGTGTGAAAATGAAAACTATATGGATTCCAATAATGCGTACAATAAACTACTGCGCAACCGAGAAAAAGCGTAATATATATATATATATATATATATATATATATATATATATATATATATATATATATATATATATATATATATATTTGATTATCTGTGAGATCGAAATTCAAAAGAACTTTCTGTTTTACGTACTCTAGGAATTTTTTTCAAATGTTTTTTATTGTTTACTGAAAGCATCAAACTTTAAAATCCACCGAAGTTATTATCACAAATTTATACTGGGTGTAGAAAAACTCAGTTACTATTTGACCAACATTAAAGCCAATTAACTTCCTTATTTTAAATTGAACACCCCATATTTATCACCATGTTTTTATTCTAACTTTAATTCCCTACAAAACAGTATTAGGGTTCCCTATACCTATCTCTTACAGATTTTTTGTAATTTAGGATTTTCTAATTTAATCATTAATTTTATGTCATTTTTTATGAGCAGGTTTTGATGAAAAGCTTTTATTGCTCGAGAGAATCCAACCGTTTGACTAGGCTTTCCTTAACAATGACTGAAAGATGTTAATAACTGGGTAAATAACAAAAAGCATTGTTTTATTGAACAAACACAGCCTTGATAAGTGAGCAACTTCAACGTTTCAACAAATGTTCAAAATGATTTCCGTTTCTTTCAATACATAAACGAACTCTTTCTAGGAAAGACTCCTTCACTTTTCTCAACATGCTTGGAGTTATGGAATTAAAAGCTTCTGAAAACCATAAACCCATAAACAAAATGCAACCCTTCGATCGTAATCCACTTCTAAAAGTTCTTGGTGTCATTGAATGTGATATGGATAACACTTATTCTTCTTTATTATCCTTCCAACGCTCCGCTGACTTATCTCAAATTCTTCACTTATTCTCCGCTGACTGGTATGTGGATTTTCTACCAGATATTCCATAACGGCAAAATTATTCTCTTCGTTACCCGTAACCCGCCTTTGCTTTTGTCGTGTCTTGTATGATACACTTCCAGTGCTTCGAAAAACTTGCAATAATTTTTCTAATGAACGCCTGTCGGGATGACGCCTATCAGGATACATTTGTGCGTAAACCCCAGATGCTAGCAAGCAATTATCATTGCATTTCCCAATTACTAAGATCATGTCGCCCTTTTCAATTCGAGAATAGCAAGTCATTTTAAATAGTAGGTACCCACCTAATAAATCTTATTCTCAAAGTTGATTAGCTAAAATGATTTAACTTTAACACGAACTATGACTTTTCAATAAATTTGTTTATTTTATGTGACAGTAAGACCGTCAAGGCCTGCTTTTCAAGAACAAATTGTATGAAGTTACTATTGGAATAGAAAATCCTAAATTACAAAAAATCTGTAAGAGATAGGTATAGGGAACCCTGATACTGTTTTGTAGGGAATTAAAATTAGAATAAAAATATGCTGGTAAATACGATGTGTTCTATTTAAAATAAGGAAGTTAATTGGATTTAATGTTGGTCAAAATAGTAACTGAGTTTTTATACACCCAGTATAAATTTGTGACAATAACTTCGGTGGACTTTAAAGTTTGATGCTTTCAGTAAACAATGAAAAACATTTGAAAAAAATTCCTCAAGTACGTAAAACAGAAAGTTCTTTTGAATTTCGATCTACATTCTCACAAATAATCAAATATCTCGACAACAGGTGGAGTTAGGTATAGGGACTATAACAGTAAGTGACCTTTATTTAGTCCACAGAATCGAAATATGCAATCATATATAGGGTGTTCCATTTAAATTGTCATAAGTTTGATGCGTACAATTTTTATGGACCACCCTTCATATTCGAAAATAATTTTAAAACGTGCTCCTAATGAACCTACACGATAATAAAAAAAACGATTTCAAAATATTTTACCATTTTTCGTATACAAACCGACGGAGCTTAGATGCCTCACCCTGTTATATATATATATATATATATATATATATATATATATATATATATATATATATATATATATATATATATATATATATATATATATATATATATATATATATATATATATATATGTATAGTAGCTTCCCCAGGTACCCGACCTTGAAAAGTGTAATTTGAACTTATTTGCAATAATGAAAATTCAAGAACAAAACAATCGCTAAGTGATCTATTACTGATAACAATGTTACTATTACTCAAATTAATGGCTTGCCTTACTTTGACTTTCCTGGCAATAATTAAAACATTAGAATTTATTTGCAATTCTGATATTTAATTACTCGCAAACCTCAAATCTGATCAAACAAATTGGCCGTCTGGTGGTAGGTATGTTGTGCTATTTGACTGAGATAGGCTGAAGGAGGTTAAGTGTTGGATCATGAGGGGCAGGTAAACAATGAAACTACTCAAATTAAAAATAACGATCTTTGCGTAATGGTGGTTAGGCCCGTTAGCATACTATTGTGGGAAAAAGCCACCAATAAAACACACTTTATTCATAAATAAGTAACTGAACAAGTACATTAATAAATCAAATAACACAAAAAAAGACAATGAAAGGGTTAAATATATAACAAAACACCACTAAATCAGGTTAAAATGGGTACAAAACTGTAACATTAAGAGAAAATGAACAAAAATCAGTTTAGTTAAACATAAGCACAATAAAAAAAACCATGTAGTCACATGCACAGTTGTGTCAAAAATAACCAGAATAAAAATCGTCATACCAAACATGTGGCCCTTTAAAACCAATCATGCCGGTCTTTAAGTAAATAAGCACTTAAAGCAATAAGACAAATTACGGCACATATAAAATACAATAACAGTAAAATTGCACAGGTGAAAAGGTAAAAGCAATGACAAAAAAAATAGACAAGGAATTTACACGTACATAATTGTTTAGTGACTACTAAAGCACAAAATACATACATAAAATTGCAATAAATTACATATAAGGAGAAATTAGTTCGCAGGGACACAATTCTATTTAAACAAACTGATACAAAAAACGCATTAAAAGAAAGCCTTACAAGGGTAAGTTATAAATAGATCATAACATCGTCACCGATATATAAGTTTGAGTGCGTTACAAAAATACAGCGCCCCTTTCTCAGATTACACGTTCATCTATAAAACAATAAAAACAATAAAAATAAAATTTGAGGTGCTTAATGGTCATCTGGACCCGGAAGTATGTACACTCTTGGCAATTGCCTCTTACAATTAATAACCAAGCGGTATCCTGTACCTGTTCGCCAGGCCTACCTCTACACAAATATAAATATAAACAGCAAACAACAATGCTAATTCACTCAAATACCAGAGTGAAGGAGCCCAGTACTGTCTTTTACTTTTGCAGATTTCCGCTTAACATGCCCGCGTGCGAATGAGATACCTTTGCAAGACAATGCTTGATTTTTTAATAAGTTACGTACGCTTGTAAAATTATTTGTTGCCAGCCTTAATTTATATAAAAATACCTACTTACACTTCCCTTAATTAATCACAGACACAAACCGTTAACCTACGCGCTTTAACTTCAAAAACTGTGACTTACTTATAGATTAATATTTGAAAAACAGATTAAAACTAACACCCGAAAGAAAAGACAAATTAGCGTTGGCTAATTCAAAGAAAATGTACACGCAAGAAATGTTTTAAAGAGAAACTGTTTACAATGAAGGTATTTAATTAACCAAATCGATCTGGCTCGATCGACGCTCTAACTGTAACTTTCCTTTTCTCTGATTTCAAACTAACTATATTTACCCCCCGAAAATCAACCCCCGTTTTTCCAAAGTAATAAAAAAGAACTACTACTTTGTAACAGTTTCATATTAATTATTGAACATCTTAATTTTAAAAATATGCATTCGTCCGTAGCAAGCCCCACAGTTAGGTCTAGAGTACCAATTAAAGATCCCTTTGGATTTGCGGTATGTTCAGCCGTAATTAGTTATTAAATCTATGACATTTTTACATTAAGAGCGCGCGTATAGAAATTTTCAACAATGCGTCACGCCGGTTTTGGCAGAACACCTGTTTCTCTACCCTAATATGTTTCCCTTTTCTGTTCAACCTTTACTTAAATATCAATTACATAAATTCCCACATTTCTAACATAAAATAAAATATTCCGAAAACATTAGCTAATTACGACGTAATAAAATTTTCGCGGTCCGCTATCTACAACACACACACATGTATATATATGAAAAAATATGTGATCATTTATAAACTTTAAACGCTTGTATCTGGGTAATTATTGCGAATCAGACCTTTAAGGGACTTTTTTTACTTAAATTGACCCAAGGAACATACCATTTCAGTTTGTACAGTTCCTCACCGGACACCCTGTATATATATATATATATATATATATATATATATATATACTAGTTCTAAAACATATATAGTCCGCTTCCCAAACATCGCGTTGAAAAAGAAAAATAACTGTTATTATGACTTTTAAACTTCATGGTGCATAGACTTTGTTGACGTGTCTAATATCCTAACTATGATAACTAGACAAATAAAAATTATTATTATTATTATTATTATATTGATTTAAGTGTGAATAATGAATTAAATTTTGGATTAATCTTGACTTACCGTCAAACTTAAACTGGTATCCGGTGGTATATCGACATACATACAGTATTTAACTGCTAAAAATACACACCTCCCCAGGTCTGGTTTGTTATTTCGTATTGGCGATGACATCTGATAATAATGTAATACTCCGGAAAATATTCTGCATTAGATATTCAAGGGGTTAATGCAGTTTCAATAAGTCCGAATAAGTCAAATTCACATGCACTGATAGCTGCGTTGAATTGATCAACTTCCGATCGGAGACCTCCAACATTTTAAAAATACACTTTAAGTCAGTTCTGTTGTTGAGTATTTTCAGTAGTAATACCACAAGCGATTGAATTTTTGCGATAAGTCTGTAGATTTATTTCTAAACTCAACTAAGTTGCTTAAAGAAAGCACCACTCGCCCTGTGAACTCGTGGTGTTTTAAAACAACTCAGCTTCGTTTAGAATTAAATCGACAGACTTATAAGATAAATTCAATCACTAGCGATTAAATTCAATCACGAGTGATATTTTATTAGACACCTACAAAGTGAAAAGTTAAGAAATTTAAATTCGGCAGAATGAGAGGAAGAAATTTAGTAATAGTGAATTTAATCTAGGTATCCAAAATCTGTTCATTTTTTAAATAATTCAAAATTAATTATAATCATGAGTTATTTATTATAACTATAAATAATGTGTGATAATTATTATTTGTTATCTATAACAGTAAACATTTTTTTTAGGAACGTGAACAAAATACATTATTTTCGACTATAATTATTATAAATGGTTCAATTATAAAAACTTTGTATAGTGTGACTGTTATTAGGTGGATACAATATATTATGGGTATTATTACTTGATGTACTTGGAGTACTCCTAAAAGTATACACAATGTTCTGATGCTGTTTGGCACTAAGATGTAAATACGGTTCCATAGAGTTCGAATTTCCATGTTCAGTAATCCATAGCTTGTTGTTCATTAACGTTAGATTGTAGTAACTGACTAGCTGAAGTGGCACGATTAGAGTGATTTGTTATTTTCACTTTTTTAGTGTCTAATACTATCTTTTCTGCAAACAGTGTTGTCTATATTGATATTGTATTAATACCAAGGGCAATTCTTGTACCAATTATTATTATATTTATTCCACTTGCCATTCACCGTCAGAAAAGTCTGTCATTGGTAATACTTTCCTTTTTCGATATTAGTTTCCGGTATAATCTCACAGGACACATTTCAGGATTTTTCAAATTTTTGTAAGCCATTTAGTATCTGCATAGTTTTTATTGTCACCATGGCGAGTTTTGGAGAATATCTCTTTATATGCAATTCTGTTTGTTAAACAGTCTTTGTTGTCAGCTTACTTCGTTACCTTTCCAAGCTATTTCTACCGCAGCTATGCGAAAACTTCTTTTGGAGTCCCTCTGGCGTGTCTTCATCCCATTGTAAGCACATATTTCTATACTCGTCAGTAGAATACGGACACCTTACCTTTCACTTTTGACCTTGAAGATTTCCAACGCCGGCCACGTGGCTGACCTCAGTTTACCTTGACGCTCACGTGGTTGACATTGAGATAGTGGTTGACCTTGAGATAGTGGTTGCCCTTCAGATAGTGGTTGACCTCATGCGTAGTCTAGGGTAGCCTAACCTACTAGGCAGGAAATTTAAAATTTGAATAAGGGGCGCTAATGCTATCTCATAAGACAGGTCTTCGGAACTTGTGTTAGAGTCTGTGCCCCCTTGTCGTGGCCCCCTTGGCGATAAATAGTATTCTAATAAGGGACCCTAACGCTAACTTGTAAACAGTTATAAGAATTTGTGTTAGGGTATGCGCCCTCTTGTCGTGCCCCCCCCTAGGCTGGACATAGTAGTGTAATAAGGGGCCCTAATACTAACCTGTAACAGCTATAAGAACCTGTGTTAGGGTCTACGCCCTCTTGTCGTGGCCCCCTTGGGTGGAAAGAGTATTATAATAAGGGGGCCCTAATTTCGCAACAAGGGGGCCTCAACAAGAGAGCTCAGGCCGTAACACAAGATCTTATAGCTGTCTTACAAGTTAACATTTGGGCCCCTTATTATAATACTATTTCTAGCCAAGGAGGCCTCGACAAGAGGGCGCAGACCCTAACACACGTTCTTATAGCTGTCTTGTAAGTTACTGTTAGGGTCCCTTATTAGAATACTATTTCCAGCCAAGGGAGCCACAACACTGGGGCGCAGACCCTAGCACAAGTTCCAAAGACCTGTCTTATGAGATAGCCCTTATTCAAGTTTCAAATTTCCCGCCTAGTAGGTTAGGCTACCCCAAGAGCACGCACGAGGTCAACCATTATCTGAAGGTCAACCCCAAGGTCAATCACTATGTCAAGGTCAACCACTATCTCAAGGTCAAATATGCGACACTACGTGGTCGACCTTGGCGAATTCCCAAGGTAAAAAGTGAAAGATAAGGTGTCCGTATTCTACTTCGTCTGAAGTCATAGCGACAGAATTCATTTTCCTTTTTTCGGGTACAGCTTGCAATAATTTCCTCCATTATAATCAATTTTCCGCATATTGAATGCCCAGTCTTTCGTTGCTATTTTCTAATTAGTAATTGCATTCCACACGGAACGTTATATATTGTCTCCATATATAAAATGTCGATTTTTTGTGTTACTGTGTTACATCAATATTTAGTTTGGTAACTTCGTTTAAAGCAGCACCGAAGCGACTCGTTTTCACGTCTGCAACTACAATTATTTTTTGTCAAACTGTCAAACTTTGCTTCGCAATCCCTATACATGGTTACGCCGTTGAAAACACCAAGCTGATAGACTAATCAGAATTGAAGCACAAACATAGCTGGTGTTTTTGTGATAATACTTGCTGTCTTTGCTTTATGATTAGTCAGATTATGTAAAACGAGTGAAATAGTCAGTTTAAAGTTACTATTTTTTGGATTCCTCTGATATATTTAATTTTAATATTAGTTTATCCAGACACAATGCGTTCGTTAGATTGCTTCTTAATTTTACGAAATTTATTTTCCTTGGTGTCTTATAAAATGAGGTCGAGATGTTCTTATAAAGTTGATTGTTTTTCAATTTGCATGCTCTAAAAACAAAGTTTTAACACATTTTTCATCACTTCATACTTCCTTAATTGGACGAGGTCTTGCTTTGGTTAGATCTGGTTTTCCTACACGAACAGTAGAAGCAAGAGTATCCTTAAAATCCGCATCTATTTGCGTTAAAAGTTTCACTTATGACATTCACAGTAGACATATCTACAGATCCATTATTTTACGGTCTACCATAAACTATTGTGTTGCATTTCCTTAATTGACGTTCATTATGTTATAAATGAGGACTTCGTAATTTCGCAGAAATTAATTCGAGATTAGTAGTTTGCGATTGCAAATGTAATTGATCAATTCAATTTTAAGTGAATAATAATAGTTGTTTAATTTCAATGATTTCTTAATTCCCTTTATGGCAAATAACACAGTGATAAATAATTCGTCTCCCTTTATTAATAATACATTGAATTTCACTCCGTGATCATCTTAGAACACGTTGAATGTAATGGGTTATTACACCGATCACATTTTATTTATTTTTCGAGGTTTAAAACATAACCACAGATAATACATATACTGATTATTGGCATAATTAATATTATTTTGTAATACATATAAGAGCTCACTAAACTACGTCCGCACAACTTAAACGACTTAATAAAAGAAAAGACATTGTAACTTTCACGTGTAATGTAAATCACATAACTTAAAACCAAAAAACAGTTCTTTAATTTTGAAATGACAGATGTACAAAATTGCGTCCGCGTTAAGCCATTCATTCATGTGTAGAGATTTTCTAATACTCTATTAAATTTGAAATATTTTATTTTTACAGCAAGGAATCGTAAATATGTCAAAAAGAACGTTTTGGCACTGCGACTATTTGACCGTAAAATTAAATTGTAGGCGAAACAAAAAATTGTATCAGATTTTTTTGAGAGAATAATCATGACAAACATATTAAAGAAATAGTATTGATTGACAAATTTCATGTTAATTCAAGTTTATAAATTAAAAGAGCTGGACCTGTTTCTATTCACAATCCAAATCACACTGAAATTTATAAACAAATATTAATAATAGAATCACATATTCTGAAAATCAAGTTTTCTGAAATAAACAAAAAAAAACTGTATTTCATACCTTAAAGCAGTCATATCATTGAATTTGTATAGAAAAAAAGACTCAAATGGTTTTTTCAAACATTGTAAGTGATGTTATATGAATGCGTGTATTAGGAACGTTCCGGATTTTACTCTTTTTATTTAAAAGCAAAAAATAACATCATGTCA
>JARFJB010002132.1:3362500-3435000 GCA_036346205.1 Vesta saturnalis
ACCAAACAATACAGTTTTGCATTTATAAAAATGTATTCTGCTTACATCGCCCAATGTTTTTAAATGATGGTGGACCACCACCACTAACTGTAGTACCACCTTCAACTTTAGCAAGCATCTAAAATGATAAAGAAATATTAACAACAAATCTTAGGAAAGCTGAAATATTACTTAGCGGAGTCATTAATTCGGCCAGAATTTTTGGCACAGCATCACTGGAAATGCCAATATCAATTGCGGTTATGGTTCACCACTAGCTACACGATTAATGATATGACAGTACAGTTGTACAATTTTATCTTCAGACATGAGTCCGCTCTCGAAAATACTTAGAAGTATCGGAATTGTTAAACTCGACATTATAACACAGTTTTTAACACGACGTATGAAGTGTAAATGAAACTAAGAAAGTAGCTACATTGATTTTTATAGACTCAATCTAATTGCAGGGTGTACTTGTATGATAAATCGTTTAATGAACCGAAAAATAATGTACACAAATGATGTGAACATCATAATTAACTAATTAGTGTGTTTTTTGTAGATAATACAATATTGGTATGGCTAATATTAGATTTTACCTTTAACTGCGAGTCTTTTATTATCAAAACTATATTTGTACTTCCATTTAAATACTATCTAAATCTAAATCACGTGATTAATCTTTGAATTTGTCCTGTGTCCACCTAAGCTGTTATTAACATGTTAATGATAATTACCATTACATTTACTTTAAACATACCTTACATATTAAAATTAATTATGCATCACGTTTTGTTTATAAATCTAAAGTCCTTGTGACAGGTTGATTTCAAATCAATATCTCTGACTGGAATTTAAAATCTTGTTCTTGTAACCAAGATGTATTGATAGAAACTGATTCCAGATTAACATCTTACATTTATTTCTATATTAGGTTTAAAATTGGGATATAATTAAAAATTTGTTTATGTATTTGAGTAAGATACTATAAACTCAATCTAATTACAGTACTTTTTTTGTACAACAAATAATTTAATAAACAGGAAAGCAAAGCATACAAAGAGTGTAAACCTAATAATTGTGTTTCAACAACAATTCATCTTCTGTGTGTATTTTTAAAACGCATTAGAGATTTTTGAGCACTTAATAGTGAAAAGGTATTTTTGTTGTTACATAATTGGAGGTTCCATACTTAATAATTGTACGTTCATCTTACATAACTATAAATATTTATATCAAATTTGGTAGAAAAAACTTCACTGTAGCAGTTCAAAACCTTAAATTGAAATAAGATGAAACTCACTTGTTAGTCAGTAAAAACTTACTGCTAAATAAAAACACTGTGGTTTCATAATAAAATACTTATCTTTTTTGGGATTTTTTAATGGTGTACTTTAAATTATACAATCTAAACGTTTCGATAACACTTACAGTTATCTTCGTCAGTAGTAAAGTTTGTTAAAAATTGTTAAAGATGTAGTAAACAATTTTGTCAAATTTGAAAAATTTTTCAAATTTGACAAAATTGTTTACATTTTCATACTGTGGTTTCATGTTGAAAATGTTGTAATTTATTAACAGGTGTTGTTAACGTGACGTTTCGGGAAGGCTGACATATACCAATAAATATGTGTGGTTCCCTTCATCAGACATAGAAATTTTTACAAAACAAACGGTGTTGTCAATTTGAACATGGTAATACACCATAATCAACATTCAAAAAAAGGTTATTTATACATATTATATAATATGTATAAATAACCTTTTTTTATTTAGCAGTAAGTTTTTACTGACTAACAAGTGAGTTTCATCTTATTTCAATTTAAAGTTTTGAACTGCTACAGTGAAGTTTTTTCTACCAAATTTGATATAATTAAAATTACAGTTCGTGATATTTCTCTTTATAAATATTTATGTAAACACATTAAAGGGTTTTTTTTACAATAAAATATCACCTTTAAATTAATGATTAGGGAAAAACCCTTAAGTACTTTATATTGTCCATTTATAAACAAAACTTAGAAAGGTGAGTGTAGCTTCATATATAATATATAATAATATATATTATATAATCACATATAAGAAACAAAAAGTAACAACTTTCCAAGGGTTTCTTTCAACACCATCGTCAGCAACACAGGTAAGTAATAATTTTTGGTTTTATCCTGTATTTTATTTTTTTTTATCTATTTACTTGTGCCGATTTTTAATGTTATGTTGTAATTACAGATATGAATTTAACTGCTCTAAATGCATCAACATATTTTAAACCTTTTAAGAACGTTAAGGATTTAGAGATAAGGATACAATACAAAATTTGGATATTATATCAACAAAGTACGGTGAGAGAGTGGTGGTGGAGCTGGTGGAATTTAATATGTGCAGCCTGACCGTTACCATAAGTTTTTCAAGTTTGAGAGTCGTCGTATACAGAAATTTAATGAGGGATTGAACGATAAAAATGTTACAATGCGTTCTTTAGGACCAGTAGCCAACCACTTTAATTAGTTTAGTTAATCGGCCAATTTAGACAGTTTTTGCTTTTATAGCGCTTCCATCATCAAGCTTAGTCCTGAGAAGACTGTTTTCGCACTTGAATCGAATTCATATGTTATGATTTATTCCCAAGCACTTGACCATTCTCAGATTCGAACGTTGGTACCTTTCACTTACTAGTCTGACACCTTGACCGCTGAGTCGCTGTGTAATTATATATATATATATATATATATATATATATATATATATATATATTAAGCTTCTTCGCTGTTGCGCAGTAGTTTATTGCGAATGTTGCGCCGTAACCTAAGCGCTGTATACTTAGATTCCTCATTTTCGGTTACGTTGTCCCTGTTTGGGTTAGGTGTTAGATCGAGGTAGCCATTTTCTTTAAGCGTTTTAGCGACATTTTATATCCCTTTTTCCACGTCCTCTTGTTTTGAGCATATTCTTTTTGCTCTTACAATCGTACAAGCATTTGGCCACGTCTCACTTCACGCTTTTGTGGTGATTGGAGTTGTAGTGCACCTCCCCGTGTGGGCAAGTTTCGTGTGTACACTTGTGAAAGTGTACAGGTATGTCCAGGAGTGGCAGTGTTTGTTCGGATTCCAATTCATTGTGAATTTTATGGAGGATGCGCGACTATTTGGATGATCTAGGAATTCAACCAGCTTATTCTTACCGTGTTGCCAAGCTACGAAGGTATTGTCCACGTATCTAAGCCACATCCTTGGTTGTTTCGTCAATTCGGATACCACTTTGTCTTCAGTGTTCCATATATATATATATATATATATATATATATATATATATATATATATATATATATATATATCTATCGCTCACTATGGGCGATAGCGGGGACCCATGGCCTTCCCAAGCTCTTGTTGGTAGAATTTATCTTCAACTTGGAAATATATAGTTTTAATGCATATTCTCACAAATTCCATTGTTGTGTTTACCGAGAGTTGCATGCGTTTATCTAACGTTTCATCCTTTTTCAGTCTGACCCTTATGATTTGAAGTGTCTTATCGGTGAGTACATTTGTGAATAGGCTCACGATGTCGCAGCTGACCAGTATTTCTTCGTGGTTTGTTTGGAAGTGTCTGATGGTTTCCACGAAGTGCTGCGTATCCTTGAGCATAAGGGTGCGATGATGTCTAACAGATAGTATGCTAGTCGATGACAAGATTAATTTTTCGAGTTCACAATTGATCTCAGAGGAATTCCTTCCTCATGGATCTTTGGTAGGCCATACATATGCGGAGCTTTGCTGTAGTGTGGGTAAGTTCTATATATATATATATATATATATATATATATATATATATATATATATATATATATATATAGGACCACTCAGTTTCTCAGCGGTAAAGGTATAAGACTTTTAAATGATTAGGTACCGAAGTTCGAATCTGAGAGTAGTGAAGTGTTTGGGAAAAAATCCTAACATATGATTTCAACTCAAGTGCGATAACAGTTCTTCTCAGCACTAAGCCTGATGACGAAATCAGACTCCGGTTCCGAAATGTCGTGCTATAAAGCAATAACTGTGGAACAACTCAACTAATATGAAACCACAGTTATAATACACTTATAATACAGAATTAGTCAAACAATTTTTTAGAAAGCTTGAAACATTCACGTCCAAGCTATTACTGGAGGAGAACCACCTAACGTTCCTCTGCAAATCCCGTGATAACAACGTAACGCCTACCGGGCTCAACATCAAAACTCCGATACACAGCCGAAAAATGCCGCAAATCGCAAAGAAAACTAGCGAAGAGTTAGTCAAAGAAGGAATCAGACACCACTGTTTCAGAAAATATCTGCTCAAGCACCAATCAAACGAGATCCGAAAGACCATTCGAAATCGAGTGAACGATCAAGACTTTGACAGGATAAATACCGCTACCAGAAGCAAATCTTCAAACACCAAGGCAATGCACAAGGCAATTCATCACAAGAAACTAGAAAAGCTAATGAACGAGGAGAAAGAACAAACCGACATCAGTCTCAAATACAATGTCATAAATATCTCTAAACGACAGTCGAACGAGAACGAAATGATGGTTCTGGACAAACGTTTGAACTATGCGATAAAACCGAGGTGTATTACAAAAGTAGATATAATAGCCGCAGTTGAAGGAACAGCTATAAAATTAGATCCGGAAGAAGCTGAGGAATACAAAAGTAAGGTTTCTTTAGATTCATCTAGGCGCACTAAACCTAACCTTTTTAACCTAAAAGGATAGTGGTCATTTCCCTTAAAAATGACCCATCGATAAAAATTCGCCCGGGAGAGAAAGGACAAGCGACTGTGGTAATGGATATGGAGACTTACAACAGTAAGATCCAAGAACTACTAGGCGGGGACGAGTACAAATAAATACCAAACAACTCAACACCATCAATAAAAAGACGGACATATCAGACGCTGGTAAAACACAAGTCGAAGTTCTCTCATTATCAGAGAACCAGACTTAACCCACACTACAGCAACCTCCGCATCTTTATGGCCTACCAAAGATCCATAAGAAAGGAATTGCTCTGACATCAAATGCGTGCTCGAGAAATTTACATTGTGACCCATTAGCACACTATTTGCTAGGCATCATCACACCTTTATCGGGAAAAACCGAGGATATGGTCAAGAATACGCAGCACTTCGTGGAAATCAACAGAAACTTCCAACTAGTACACGAAGAAATACTGGTAAGCTTCGACATCGTGAGCCATGTACACATGTGTACACCGGTAAGACACTAACAATCATAAAAGACACGCTGGAAAAGTATGAAACGTTAGACGAACGCAGGCAACTCTCGGTAAACACAATAATGGAACTTCTGACAATGTACCGGGTGAGTCATTAAGGAAGGACGCCGGCTATATCCCAGAAACCGCTTATGTTACGACTTCCAAAAAAAAATTCTTCAGTAAATGTGGCAAAGAGAAAATGCTGGAAATAACTTTAAAGTTTGTAAATAGACCGCTAGGTGGCGCAACTGCTGTAGTAAATTTAAAATTTCTAATAAGCAACAGAAACTTAAGGAAAAGGTATATTGAAAATATCGTAGTTGTATTTTTGGGACAATTTTACCCATTTTTTGTATAAGAAGTTTTTCTCTAACTTCACAGGTTTTCCGTAGGGGGAGCTGCGAAAGTTGTCAGACAAACACGTAATTATCTTCGGAATTTTTACTGAAGAATTTTTTTTTGAAGTCGTAACATAAGCGGTTTTTGGGATATAGCCGGCGTCCTTCCTTAATGACTCACCCGGTACATTAAAACCACATATTTCCAAGTAGAAGACAAACTCTACCAACAAGAGTTTGGAATGGCGGAGGGTTCCCCACTATCATCCGTAATGAGCAATATATATGGAAGGCTTTGAAGACGAAGCGACATCCGAATTCACGAAAGAATCAAGGATGTTGCTTAGAAACGTGGGCGATACCTTCGTAGTTTGGCAACACGGTAAGCATAAGCTGGATGAATTCCTAGATCGTTTAGATAGTTGCGTACCCTCCATACAATTCACAATGGAATTGGAGTAGGAACAAAGACTACCATTCCTTGGTGTACTTATACACAGGAATGACACTTTCACAAGTGTATACAGGAAACCTACACACACGGGGAGGTATCTATACTACACTTCAATCACCACAAAAGCGTGAAGTGAGGCGTGGCAAGATGCACTATGCTCAAAACAAGAGCATCAGGAAAAAGAAAAAGGAAATATCGTTAAAACATTTAAAGAAAATGGCTACCTCGGTCTAACACGTAATCTAAATAGGGAAAGGGTTAGCGGAAAAGAAAAAGGATAGACAGCAAATAGAAGTTACTCACTGCCTTCCACTCGACCAGAACATTCAGGGGAATACTAACCAAAACCAAACCACACAATGAAGACCAGAATTCCAAGAATTGTGTATACAACCTACCATGCATAACATAGGAGAGAGCAGTAGACCACTCAAAGTGAGAACACAGGAACCTAAGAACAACATCCACAAGCGAGATCAAGAATCGCCGAACACGTCTGGAACGAAGACCACCCATCCGATGGGATAACATACAGATACTGGCAAAAGACGAGAATACAACTCGCCGACCCTCAAAGAAATCACGTACATCGCACTAGCAAAAAATCCAATAAGCCAAGCTAGTGTAGAAATGAAACCCATATGGGTTCTAAAAAGTATATACTGGGTTACTCAGTGGTTCAGCGGTAAAGATGTCAGACTTGTAAGTGAGGTACAAAAGTACGAATCTGAGAGTGGTTAAGTGCTTGGGAAAATATTATAACATATGAATCCGACCCAAGTGCGGAAACAGTCCTCGGGACAAAGCCTCATGACGGAAGCAGAGTCCGCTTCCGAAACGTCGCGCTACAAAAGCAGACACTGTGCTAATAGGCCGCTCAACTAATATGATACTATAGTTACAAAACATTTATAATACAGAACTAATTCAATATTCGTTTAGAAAAACAGTTTTATTATAATTATTACTATGTTGTGTAGTGATGAAATTGAGTGAATAAATAAAAAGATTTTTGTTTTGTGGTAGTAAGTTTCAAGCTGTAATTCATCAACAACACGTAGCTTAGGTCCTGCTGGCAAGGCCAGTAACTTAATATTTGTTTAAATGTTTAGTAAGGTTCAAACTGTTAAGTTATTTGTAGATCTAATACTTATGTTGTTTTATATACAGTGTGAGTAAAAGGTCTGGAATAATTTCTGTAAAATTTAGACTGTTGACTTTTGACACAATTCCAAAAACAGGTAAACCTTTATTTTTAACTGTACATTTACTGGTGTTATAATGAAATATACAGGGTGATCCATCTAAGAATAGTGATGTCACTGTCAACAAAATAAGAAACTTTTTTAACGTTTGCTCCAATAATAGTAATATTATTTAACTAAAAAATAAAGAAAACAAGTGAAAATAAAAACAAAGGAAACCGTCTCAAAGCAAATGTCTTCCCCCAACTTCTTGATATCCCAATCGACTTTGAAACTCTTGTAGCACGTTTTGAAGAGTATTCGGTTGTATCCGTCTAATTCTCGTTCTTATTCGTTCTTTTAATCGTTCCAAAGTGTCAGGCCTCTCTCAATAAACTTGACTTTTCACATACCCCTACAAAAAAAAACTGCGAGGTGTGAGATCAGGAGACCTTGCGGACCGTTCCACTGAACTTCTTCGTCCAATCCATCTATTGGGATATACATCATTTAAGTATTGCTGAACTGATCTTACAGAATGCGGTGATTTTCCATCTTGTTGATACCACAACGTATTATTCGGAATGCCAGGATCTCCGGATTTGGAAAAATAACAGCTCACGCAGGAATTATTACGTTTTCCAAAAATTCTTGGTGTGTATTGGCCAAGTTAAGTTACCGTTAAAAGAATATGATCCTATTATCCTGTCACCAACAATTCCGGCCCACACGTTTAATTTCTGGGGATATTGTGTTTTTTGTTCGCGATACCAGTGAGGATTTGCGGGTGCCCAACATCTACAATTTTGTTTGTTGACTGTGCCGTTCAAATAGAATTGTGTCTCGCCTGAAAATCATATCCTTCATAATTTTCCAGGATTCTCGTATAACATATTCATCATAGTTTCGAACTTCATTCGACGGTCGGTATCGTCTTCATTCAATTCTTCCAGTAAAATGATTTTATACGTGTGCCACTTTTGTTTCTCCAAGTTATTTACCACCGATTTTTGACTAATTTCATGATCTGCAGCACCATCACTGCAGAGTTATTTTATGTGGTTTTTCGTGCAAATCCAGTAGCATATTATGCTGCGTTTCTTCATTTATTACGGGTCACCCAGTTCTTGGTAAATCTGACATGACCAAATTCTTGAAGATTTGTTTTAACAATAGATTGAGTTATCGGTAATCTTCCCGGATGAATTTTGTTAAATGGCTAGCGTACCTGAACTTGCGTTCTTTTTTGTCGCCATATCCCGTCATTACTCACATTTTAATTCATTCTCTTTTGCTTAATTTGACCGTAGTAAAAGTCTTTCGACAGTTCAATCAATTTACTAACACTGTTGCGATGGTATCCAGATAATAAACGAAATTCTAAGGACACTACGTTTAAAATAGTCACACCTTCTATAGTTATGACAATATAAAATTGAAATTCTAGTTATTATTTTTCAGAATTATTTTCCTCCAAAATTTCCTTATGAAAGTAAGGAACGATTTTATACCGTCATTTAGGCCATCGCAGTGGCTATTAAAATAAATAAAAATTGGCAGTTATCATTAGAAAAAATTGACAGTTACATCATTATTCTAAATGGATCACCCTGTATATTCCATTATAGAATCAGTAAATATGCAATTAAAAATAAAGGTTGACCTGTTCCTAGAATTTTCTTAAAATCTTTTCTTAAATTTTACTCACACAGTATAGTAAACTATTGAAACCTTATACCCTTTCAAAACAAAGACGGAAAACTAGAAAGGGTTGTAGACAAGACAACTGAAAGAAAGTACACGGAGACACAAGCAAACAAACAAAATGCCTCTGAAATGGACTGAGACTCAAGGTCTAGTTGCGGCACCCTAGTGTCGTTCGGAATGCTCTTCCCAATTTTAAGTTTTCCTGCCTTCAGATACTTTTCATATGTAACCACGACAAGACTTTGCTACAGAAATCTCCAACTAGCACTTTAAAAGATTCACAACTGGATGGCTCCATTCTCCACATTCCATTGCTTGGACACTTTCCGCTAGATGGTACCACGATCAGACCTTATTACAGAAATCGACAATTAACTTTTTGAAAAATAGATGGCGCCAGAAACAAACAAAGGGGCAACAACGGTAAGGCAAAGACTCTGTGACAAGTTTAAGAGCCCTAACGGTGTCTTATGAGATAGTATGCGGACCCCATTATTAGAACAATATTTCAAATTACCCGCCATAACAGCTAAATTTATTTTTAACATATACTACTAGGTGGAGCCACGATCAACCTCTATTGCAGAAAACATACATTAGTTTTACAAATATACTACTAGATGGCGTTACAAACAATCAGGTGTCCCGGGAAGGGGCAAAGGTCCGAGAACAAGTTCCGAAGACCAATAGTTACCTAATGAGATAGTATGTGGGCTCCATTATTGGAATACTATTTCAAAATTCTAGTTTTCCCGCCATAATAAGCAAGGGCGACGACAAGGGGCGAAGGTCCGAGATAATGTTCCGGACCCTGTAGCACCATTATTATAATACTATTTCAAATTTCAACTTTTTCCGCCATAATAAATAAGGGCGCCCAGACAAGGGGCGAAGACCCCAGAACAAGTTCCGGAGCCATATATCTGTTAGGAGATGGAATCGGGCCCCATTATTAGTATACTGTTTCAAATTTCCGTAACAATTATAGTGACCTACATCTACTTATTAAAATATACCTCTAGGTAGAGCCACGATCAACCTCTATTACGGAAAATATTCATTAGTTTTAAAAATACACCACTAGATGGCGCCACAAGCAATCAAACAAATCCTGCCAATTAAAATGCAGTGCCTTAGGAGTCCAATCAATGACCGCGAAAACAAAAACAGTCGCCAAAACAAAAATGGTCGCCACCAATCAGAAAACCGGGGCGTGGTCTACCCTTAGGTACTCCAATCAGAACGTGCATCCTGGGTCAGGATGCGCGCGCAGGACCAGGGGTGATCGGGCAGTTCGGCTCACGTGACCCCTCTTAATTGTGCTGTCATTAATTCAAAGTGGGTGGAGGAAGGGGGGTATTCTACTAATTCGCCTTTGCTTCCTTATGCGCGAAGCTATACGTACTGCTTTCATGAAAAAATCGATTGTGAATTTTCAACCGATTTACACAATTTACAGAATTTTGAATAAATTCTAAACCGTGTGCGCGATACTGGAAACATTCAAGCGTCAAGAGTACCTGGACGCATTTGCAAGGCACGGAATAAAACAAATGTTGTTGGTGTTTTGGATGCTATTGAAGTTGACCCTCATGTTACTACTAAGTCGCTCCCACTGGATTATGCATTACTGGGCAGTGAGTAATCCGCATTGGATACCAAATGGCGGTGGAAACTTCATGTTTGGTGCGCTGTTGTTGATAGAAAGATTTTCAGACCGCACATTTTTGAGGGAAATATCACAGTTTTTGTAGTACGATTTACAGTCACTATAGGAATATGTTTCCCTTGAAACAATGACCAGAATGTGATTTCAGCGCGACGTTTGTCCGAGTCATTATTCCAAAAATGTTACGACCTTCTTGAATGCAAATTATAGGGATAAATCGATTGGAAGCGAAAGTTTACTCCCATAGTCGCCCAGATCCCCTGACTTGACCGTACTTTTACTTCTGTGGTAGAATAAGAGATATTGTATTCAACACACCAACAACCACTCTAGAATATATGATAAACAGGATACAGAATACTAGCATTCATGTTACAAAAATCCAGACTGCAGTAATATTACTAGACAGAGACTGATTCATGCATCAATGAAGATGGCAAACTTTTTGAACATTTAAATCAAAGCTTATGATGAGCTCTGTTAAGAAACGTATTATTTATTGCTTAGTTTCCTGCAAAATTTGTTGTATTCTTTCATCGGTTACATCTAAATCCATTTGTTCGTTCACTTATTTATTCTTTTTAATTTACTGTGTTAAATAAACAAAATCTTGATTTGCTAGCATTTTTTTTGCTATAACTTCGCAATGAAAAGCGCTACAAAGTTTTGTTTCTCATGGGTCCGGTATCATTTTCAATACTGATGCGTCATATGTTTCACTCATGTTATGACATTATGAGATTAGGGGCCCTAATACATTTTTAAGGGGTATTCTGACGGGATGTTTAGCTTTTTTATAGCTATAACTTACTATAACATAAAGAAAATAGCTAGAAACCCCTAGTTTTCAACGTTACGTTCCTTATTGAATACACTTCCAAAGTGGCTCACTAAAGTTTTATGCTCCATTTAAAATATCAGAGAAAAATTGAAAAGTTTGTGTGGTCGTAATACAACGCCACCCATCTTCAAAAAAATAAAACTAAAATAAAATTTATAGCTGTCACTTTATAGAGGCACGCAAATACTTTCGATTCACATCAAATTAGTTTAAATCGGTTGAGCCCTGTGAAACTTGTTTGCAGTTTTCCCTGAAATTCTTCAACGTTATCCCACACTGTTGTTATGGTAATCAGAAGAAAAAGCTTCAAACAAAAGTATTTTTAATTTATGTGTATTTTAAACCTACATGGTTGTTGCCATTTCAGCTGAAAATCACTTTTTCTTAATTAATTATCCCATTGCGCCAAATTGCGACCATTTTAGCCACTTGAAATATTTTCAATAAACTTTTCAAGTTTGCTTTTGTTGAAACAAAAAAAATTTCGAACTCTAACACTGATGGTCCCCGAGATAAATCCGGTCGGCAGGCCTAACCATACACTCGGTACATTTTATGTATACGAAAATATTGACAAATTAAGAATAGCCGTTCTCGCCACTTTATAGTGTGTCCTATAAGTGTGGTATAACAAGATGTTTTCTCAAATCTCTTTGACCTCTATTGGTACTCATTGCTGACGCAATAAGACACTGGCATAATAGAATCATGCGACGGCCACATCATATTTTTAACATCGAGGAAATCGTATCTGGTTATGCTACAGTAAGAAAGGATACTAACAACAGCACTGTTGTTGAATTAATCTCCAGTATCGCCAAGATATCTTGTGAACATATTGTGTCGTATGGCTAATGCTAATCTAAGATCCCTTCCGGTTGCCTTCCAACCCTCAAGTAATGTAAATAAATTCTTAAAAGATTAACTTAAGTTAACAGTTCTGTTCTAGTGCTGCTGATCAAACTCGCTATCAAAGAGATTTTCTGCGTAGATGTCCTTAAAAACATTTGTTGGTACTTAGCGATTTGGTATACCGAACTTTGTTTACCTTAAACTTTCTGACAATACTAGTTTATGCCATTATAATTCGGTTACTAATTATAATTAGAAACTTTTAGGTTTAGGAATAAGTAATGAGATGTGCCTTTTTGGGGTTATATACCTATTCTCCCGAAATCGATTGGTATTAATCGACACCGGTGAAGTCAATGAAGCATGTACCTAATTTAGCTGTGTGCCCTATATATACTTGAAACATTTATTTCTAGATATTCGAATCGTCCAAAACGGTTTCATGAATGGTTTACCAGAAATATCATACCGAATCTTATGTTAAATTCGAAAACAGGAAGAATCCAAATAGATTTGATTCTAATTATAGTGAGATGTAATTTTGCCGTTTAAGATAACTAAGTTCTAAATGGATCTCTGAAATCCTACATATCCGATGTTCAAAAGCTGTTAGTCGATAATCCAAAGATATTTTAGACTAAGAAAAGGTGATGGTAGATTACTTGCCATAATGCACCTAAGAGATAAGTCCTACTCAATTCCAGAAGACAATAACGAAATAAAACACAATTTTCTTTTTTATTCAATGATACATACAGGGTCATTCACTTAACTTTAATATTTACTTCTTTTGGCGTGAAGTATTTCATTTTAACTACCTTATTTACTCTAAAAGTATGGTACCTTTTATTACTACTTTAAAAAAGTTTTCTTGTTAAAATAGTAAATATGGTTTTGGGGTTAACATTGGAAAAAAAATATCGGAACAAAATAATTTTAGGTAATTGCTTTAGAGAAATATTGCCTGAGCAGTTTGTCCCACCTGTATGAATTTACGGTACACATACAGGGTGGCCCAATAGTGCGTGGGTGGAAGAATGTGGGCTTATTAATGAATATTTCTCAAGTTTGTTGATGGAATGTAATGTGGAGGCTACAAACTTAAAATATTTTCACTTGAATCACAAAGTTTATACAAGGCGATTTATATCAAAGTTATATTTTTTTAAAATGAACTCCGTGTATATTATTGCATATTTGGATTCCTTGGTCAATTCTAGTGCGACTTTATGTATCACACATAGTACCTAAAACGAATAGTTTAGCCGAAATTCATCATTATTACAAAAAGTAGATGTCTGAAAAAATTAAATATCGCTGTGATCACAAAACTTTGAAGATCATGACTCTGTGACGTTACTAGACATGAAATGTAAACCGCATTCTCAAATTAGAATTCTTCTTGTGTTTAGGGTAATTACTTTGTCAATTTAGAGAATTTCAATCAATGTTAACTTGATTTTTCCAAATAGAACGGCCATTTTTTTAATTTTTACATCAAATACGGAATTTTTTACCTTGCTAACGATATAAATTAGTCGGTGTCTATCTTCACATTTTCTGATTAATTTGCTGTATTTTTCTATTTTCATTTTGTATTATCTAGTAAACCGTGGAAAATAAACAAAAAACTATTCACATTATAAACCATTACTTATTAAGTAGAAAAACGTATAACATAAAACAAAATTACGAGCTAAATTAGAAAACAAAATAAAAAGAATATTTAAAGAAAAATTTCATCCTTAGCTCATCCAACTACATCGAGAGCTCAAGGAGACCGATTTTCAAAACAGGATTAATCTTTGCAATTGGGTAGAAGAAAATTAAAGAAAATGTATAATTTTTTTGATAAGATCATGTTTACAGATGAGTGCATCTTCCACCGCAATTTGTTAACCAGCCCAATTTTCAATATTACTCAGATTAAAACCCTCACTATTTCCGAGTTTATGGCCAAGATAAATGGTGGATTAATGCTTGGGCAGGCATATTCGGTACTTCAGTGGTTGGTCCCTTTTTCTTCGACGGTATTCTAAATTCGAATTTGTACTTGAATTTCCTGGATAATAAATTATTTGGACTCCTTGAAGATGTCCCGCTCACTCAAATTAGGGATATGCATTTTCACACCGCGCCCGTGTAGTAAGCGGATGGCTTAATAATGGATTTGGTGCAAAGTGGATAGGAAGGATTGGACCAACATAATGGCGATCGAGATCTCCGGATATTTCCGCGCTTGATTACTTTTTGTGGAGTACAGCAAGGAAAGAGTGTATTCTGAACTACCAACCACTGAGGAAGATATGAAAGATAGAATCCGAAACGTTTTTTTTTTGTTACTATTAACCCAATAATGTTAAATAGGGTTAAAAATTATTTTCGTCGCAGAATTATTATTTGCTTAGAATAAGGTGGTAGACATTTTGAACATTTATTAAAATAATTTTTATTTTAGCTCGTAATTTTGTTTTTTGTGTTTATGTATTTTTCTACTTAATAAATAATGTTTTGTAATGTGAATCGTTTTTTGTTTACTTTCCATGGGTTACTAGATAATACTAACGAAACATTGAAAAATACATCAAATTAATCAGAAATTGTGGAATTAGAAGAACTCTAACGAATATGGATATTGACTAATTTATATCCTTAGAAAGGTAAAAGAATTCCACATTTGACGCAAAAATGAAAAAATGTCCGTTCCATCGATTGAAATTTTCTAAATTGACGAAGTAATTTCTCTAAACACAAGAAGAATTAGAATTTGACCATTCGGTTTACGCTATTATATTTCATGTCTAGTAACATCGCAGAGTCATGGCCTTCTAAGTTTTATGATCACAGCGATATTTAGTTTTTTTCGGACAACTACTTTTTGTAACAATGACGAACTTCGACTAAACGATTCGTTTTAAGTACTATGTGTGATACATAAAGTCGCACTAGAATTAACCACCCATCAACAAACTTTATAAATATTCCTTAATAAACCCACAATCTTCCACCCACGCACTATTTGGCCACCCTGTATCATCCAGCAGTATAAATATTTCACTCGTTACATATCGGAACATTGCAGGCAGAACATACTGTTTTGGTTCTCTTTTCCACTTTCTTCTGTGCGCAACTGTAGCAGCTTCTACTTTTTGCCACAACTGACAGATGATCTGCAACGTTTACGGTATTAATTGAAGACGAAGATGATCTACGATATTAGCGTTTTCTAACCACAGAAGCATTTTTGCGACCTGTAGATACGATCCCTTCTGTGAGATTCACCAGAGAATTGATAAAAGGGATGTTAGGTTTATTGTGGTGCTCCTTGCAGATGATCCAAGCATTGGCAGCAGTAGTTAATAGGAGTTTATAGAATACCCTTTTTCACCATTTCAAAGATTTTCTACATACTTTATAGAGACCGGTTAGTTGATCTGACAAATCCACACTGCCCGTGTGAGTGTTATAAAATTGAATTCTGTCAGGGCATAGTAAATAAATTTTTGACCCATCTTTGCCAGTTCTTCTCATTTCAATTAACATATTTGAATGACAATTACTGAGAACCATTACTTCCTTTGCGTCCATCCAGAGACATACTATGGTCCCATTATTATTGTGCATGTTCTCTGTATCACCTCCCCTTCCTTGTTTTTTGTTATACTTAGGCATATTCTTTCTTGTAGAGATACATGTTCCCACAGCCGCAAATAGGAATGGTATCTATCAAATTTACTGATGTGGAAATTCAATCAAAACAAAACGAGCCGCCTAGTTCCCTAACTGTCTCAACTAGATTTTTCACAACTCGTTCGCGTGGAGTACCCTCAACAACTTCATTTTCTTTCCCCGAATACATGTTGAAGTCATAAACATATTCAGTCATCAAGTAACAAATGTATACGCCTTGTTTGATAGGTTTCAACGGTAGATATTGTTTCAAGGGAGATTTGCCGTTAAATTTGGCCATGGACTCGTCTATTGATTGGTACTTACTCTATGATCCGGCCTGAGCATAGGTCTTTTTGAGACAAGAAACTACATCTTCAATGTAATAAACCATATCAGGTTTTTTTGGTGTATTGAAGTAAAGCTTGCTTGCCAAGAGCTGAAATCTATCTCTCGAAACAGCTTGCTTTTTAGCGCCATTCCCAAAGATTTGTTTGACGACCAGTAGTGATAGTAGGTACCTTATTATATTCCATAGTGAAAAAGCAACCTATTACAACCATTATTTCATGTGAATCTGTATACTTATGCTTTCTATTATTTGTTCTAGGATTTCTGAGCGCTGATTTGTTCACTGGGCAATATAGTTAAACATACTATTGGGAAATAGTTTCATGAACATTTCAAGTTCTAATGGCCCCCTATTCAAATCAGCTAAAATAGTGCAAGCCTTTTCATGCGTGGTAAAATGTGCTCATCTACATCTTCCTATCCAACTAAATTAGGTTTTTGGTTAGGAGGACTTGAGGATGGATCATTATCTGTCGAATTATTGAATCAGACTAGTCCGAGATGTTAGAAACACCTCCATTTTTCTCTATCGACTCAGGTTGTAGATCAGAACATAGTGGTTTAGTTGTCTTCTTACAAATAATTCGGATTTTCCTGGGAACGTCCACATCGAAATCGCTACTGGAGAAAAGCTCGTATTGGATATAATCTGATCCGCTATCTTCATATCGGTCTGCATGCCATCTTAGTCAATATCTGGCAAATTTTATAGTACTATAACATGCATTAATGATGATTGATGGTGACCAAAATGTATATGCACGTGTTAGTAACAACCGAAATAAGGTTACATTCCGAAGTATGAAAATTTCTCCCCTATTACGTAGTGGCTGGAACTCCACTTTACGGCTGGGATAACATATAATTCAATGTACAATGTATTAAGGTACTAACATATTTATTCAAACTTTGTTGGGATGAATATTTTATTATTATTATTATTATTATTATTATTATTGTGGACCTGAACAGGCTAAATAAGGCCTATCGTGCTAAAGCACTCAGGAACACTTAGGAGGATGGATAGAGGGATAATGAATTGCCAATAGATGCCTATGAACAGCTACCTTAAATTTTCTCATATCATAAGTGAGAGGAAAACAGGAACTAGGGAGATCATTCCAGAGTTTAGAAGCCGTGTAGAAAAATGTGGATTGCGCCCGTTTGGTACGACAAGTGGAGATTTGTACTGCATACTGATGATGTAAGTGAGCGAACCGAGTGTTTCTCGCAAAGATAGCCGGAGATGGTATCAAAGAATGTAATTCACCAGCACAATAGCCGTTGTAATAACGATAATACAAAGAAAGAACTGAAACCATCCTTCTATGCTCAAGGGACTGTATGTGAGAAGTTAAGGACGGGTCATTTATAAGCCTAATCGCTCTCTTTTGAATACGATCAACGATATCGAAAGCGTATTGGGAGCACTAACCCAAAGGTGAGAAGAATTATATTCCAGATGAGGCCGAATTTGGGCCTTATACAGCAGAAGGAGTTGTCGAGAGGTACTGCTTAGATCTGTACAAAAAGCCTATTTTACGAGCAGCTGTTTTGGTAGCTGACAGAAGATGGTCAACCCATGAGAGATTTGAAGATACAGTCATACCCAACAGAGTAATAGAGTCTGAAAACTTAAGAACTGAGCCATTCATACTTACAACAGGAAATGAATATGATCCAATAGTAATTTTAAAGCAGATCTACCTGGAATAAAGGCGTAGCGAAAGGGTTAATATATAAAAAAGAGAAGTAAAAGTAACAGCTGACGAAACTGATAAGCATTGTTTGTTTAAATCGATATTACTCAGTGTTTACATAAAATTTTGGTATTATAAGTTCCAGATAAATTGTAAACGTATCTAAGTTTTTGTGAAAAATCAGACAATAATCTGTAAACGTTAATCTAGGATTTAATTTTTATGATATTCATAATTACATAACCAAACACTATTCGGCAGTTTGTCTTTTGTGTTCTATTTGTTAACGCAGTGGGGTACTAACACAATTGAGGGCTGGGGTGCCACTACATGAGGGGCGTATATATATATATATATATATATATATATATATATATATATATATATATATATATATATATATATATATAGGTACACCAACGCTAACAGATATAAAAATAAATTATTGTAAAATTACTAATACACTGTTGTACAGCCATGAGAAAAAATACACACAAACTTCACAGAAGAGTAAAAACTGGAAACATATTAAAATGTCAAAATTCACAAGCTTTGTAATCTCATTCACAATTGATAATATAGCCAAGCTTGTCAAACGATACTGGCTCATTGTAGAATGGAGATGGTTTTTCAATATTAAGAAACAGTTTAAGTGTCTCAGTTATGTTCGGTAACGATCCACGAAAGTCTATTTCAATAATAAACTTAAGCATTTGCAATGATGTCCTTGAGGCTGTATTATCAATTTTTATTCCAGAAGCCGTCAGATGTGTTCTTAGCTTCTTCACTTCTGGTAACATTTCTTCTTCTAAATCATTGAAAATATTTGTAAACTGATGTATATAAGTTACTATTTTTTCATCACTTGAATTTACAAGATTTTCTGAGTGTACAACAGCAAATTGTTCACATACATTGTTCATTGATGTTAGTCTCTTTTCTAGCTCCACATGAAAGTTGTCAATGCACTCTAACATAGCGCTTCACTTCTTGCTATGGAGTCAAACCTGCATCTTTAGCTTTTTCTCCTGGCACCATCTTTTTAGCACAAGTTTTGGTTGCATATTCTAAGGCTTTTTGGATCAGTTCTTCCCGACTCTAGATTTTCAAGCTTCTCAGCTTCAATACACATTTTTCCAAACTAATACCTTCGATTTGGGGGTATTTTTGTGTATGGTTTACTTCAGATAAAATGTGGTACCATAAGTGCAATTGGCAAAAAAAAATTGAAATTAGAATGTTTGTCATCAACACCTCCGTGGCTGCTCTCCTATCTAGGTTTTCAAAAGCAACACTACTTGTCTACAGCATCAACCACTTTTTCGAAATTTTTAAAGATTGGTTTAACTGCATCATGATGAGCACTCCACTTAGTTCCACTAAATCTCTTCACAGTCTCCCCAACGATTTCTTTTAGAACATCCCATCTATGGGTTGAATATGAAACAACTTGTACGCACTTTCCAAGGTTCCGAAAAATACAAACCGAAACACTTCCAAAAGCGTGTACCCCACACAAAGTGGTTTACACATGCACAAAAACCGCTTTTGAATTTAGTATTTTAATCTTCGTTTTCACTGCGGTATGAATGCCTGCCATGGTTGTAGCATTGTCATAACCTTAGCTACGACAAAGTCTTAAATCCAAACCCTACCTTTTAAGTGATTGAAGTATCTCTTGTGTAATGCCGTTTGCCTTTTCCCACTAAGGAGAATGAAACCCAGAAATGATTCTTTATCTCTATTTTCCTGTTGCCAATTTTAACCTATCTCACTTGAGTCATCTGTTGGGTGTGAGATATGCCAGGTGTGCTATCGAACAATATTCCATCGTAGTTTGCTTTCTTGATTTAAGAGATTATTTCTTTTTTACAGCGTTCCACAGGAGACAAATAAATTCATTTTGTACTGCTGGCGTTAAGTAAGTGACTGAAATCATTCCTGCTTGCAAAAAATTGTTGAAGCCGGATACGGTGCACTTTTAGAACAGGGCCATAATGCGAAAAAAGGTTCACTAGTTCTAAGAAATTACCACGATTTCCAGAGTCAATGTCTTCTCTGTGACGTCTAGAAGGCAAATTCTGCTTAGCCAAACAAAGTGTAATATCTAAGAGCCGTCCCTCCATTTCTTCCTCTCTTGGTTCGCAGCATCGGTGGTTTTGTTTTGAAGAAGGCCTTCTTCAAGCGTTTTCCATTTCTCTAAGTTGTAAATATGGATTTCGTGGTTTTTGTGATTAGACACTATAGGATTCAATTTCCTCCATCTGCTTAATTCTGTGATAAAACTGGATGTATTCTTATCGTTTCTGTCGAATAACTTGCAGCAAAAGCAAAACGCGATTTTTCATGGGAATAAACCATCCATTTCCTCAAAATCTTTTCTCCGCTAGGAAGCTGCGTATAAAACCAATTGTTGGTCAGCTACCGGGTTTGGCCTTTTGAATTTTCTCCAGGCTTCTGAATTAACTCAAATGGTTTATCTAAATTTTGGTAATTTGCACTGGCTCGTCTAATAATGTCGGACCTAAGACCATCTGGCACTGGAATGGGCCAATTTCCAACATCAAAATTTAATGATAAATCCTCCGATTCTCCTGATGGATCCAAGTCTGCTTCAAAACGTATCAAAGGAGTTTTGTCTTCTTTCTGTTCTCTTCCTTCGTCTGCTTTCTCTTCATCCCTTTCTTTTCCTATTTTTATAGCATTTTTCTTCTTTTTCTTGATTGCTTATGCCACCCTCTGGTGGCTCCGCTTCATTGATTGCTTGAGATGACGCCCTTTGTGTAATTTTCAGCAGTGAAGTCGACAAACGCTGTATTTCTTGTTCCATAGCTTTTTGTCTTTTCTTCGTTTCCCTCCACAGGGATAATTGCGTTTCATGTTATCACCAGGTTGCTTAACTGAAAAAATATTAATAATATTATAAAGTAGTTCGGTGCATAGTATTAGTTAAATGCACTTTTAAATTATTTTAGTTTTACATTAAAAATATTTTACCACTGTGTATTAATATGTATAATATGTATTAATTAGCACATCGTGGTACATTAACAACATCGAGGTAAGTTAACAACTAAGGAGCACTCAGACACGAACAATCAACAATGAAAAAACACGTATATCGAATCCGCACATAAGAGTCATCTCTTTCACTTCATATGCATATTGATTTATTATAGTAAACTGATAATTTTAGTAAACAATGTAATTTGGTTGTTTTGATTATTAGAAGACATCATACATTTTTTTATTTATATTGACTAACGTTAGCATATTTTTGGTGAGGAAGAGATACTATTGAACTAGTAATTTATTGAATTAACATTTGGTAATATAATTAAGTTATTATTTCTAACGAGTAAGTGGAGTGGGGTGCAAGTTCCGGTAGTGGCGCCCACAGTGAACGAGCTCTGCGCTGTAACAGGTACATTCTCTGGTTTAAATCTATCAAGGTGTGTGAAATACAATTATACATACACTTCCAAATAACTAACCTCTACACTCATCATAGGATTTCTACTCATAAACCATCTCTTTGAATAAAATAAATAAAAGCTTACCATGAACGAGATGACACCGTGAGGACGTAACCTAATACTCTCGTAACTACTCAAGTACTTGGTGTCAAAGAATCACAACCACAAAAACACATAGCATCATACAAAACTATACGCTGGCTTCAAGCGGCCTGAACTACTGTGAACTAGTATACGTCCATGTCGGCCACCGCGGATCAGTCTATTTGTTTCTAGCAGCGACTGGGTGGTAGCGTGGTTGAGAGCCCCTGAAATAGCTGGTGCTGTTGGTGATGACGGTAAATGCTCAGTATCGTGGCGTGCCCTAGGTCGATTTTTTATTATTTAGAAAATAAAATAAAGTATTTTCATATTTGGGGGCCTATGCCGATGCGGGGCTAGGGTGGAACCCCCACCCTTGGTACGCCACTGTGTTAACATAACTCTATTTCATCAATATTCAAATTTATAATTTACGTTTGTGACTTAGAATTCAATGCAAGAATAAACTTTTGATAAATTACTGTTTTGATGTATAAAAAAAAAAGTTTTTGGAATAGAAGACATAATAGTATCTTGTAACTTTTGCTTAAATCAGATGAGGAAAAAATATTTTTGTAGATAAAATAATTTTAAAACAGGCACATGCCTAAAATGAGACGTTACTGGGTTACTATTTATAGTTAGGAGAATGGCCCTGTATGTATGTTTCAACTACAATTAACAACAGCCATCTTCAGTCTAACAACGTTAAAATGTTGCATAAATTAAAATAAAAATCAAATAAATTTCTAGTTACGCGTTTCATCAAAAATGCCACTTCCAATACATCTTAAGATTAATAATGATATGGGATTGAATTGCTTAACAAGAACAATATAAAGTCAAGACAATAATATCATATCTTATATCATCTTTATGTAAACCGAATTATAGCTACACCAAGTAACCTGCTATAAGAAATGGAGCGTTAATAACTAATGCTCTGCGTAATATAAACGTCTGTGATTTATTTAAAGTTGAATTCGTCCCTATTTCAAAGTAAACTCTAGAGCTCGTTTACATAATGTAATCGTAGATACTAAACTGTATGCATCAAGAATATTAATGGTTTTAACTTTTTAATTTTCTACAATTTATAGCATATCAATGTTGAAATAAATTCAAGTTTTTTAAAAATGTTTCCGTTATAAATGAAATTATACCTAAAATGCAAATTTTAGAACAGACATTTCTTATTTATTGGTTTTAAGAAGCTAGGCTTGGAGCTAACTATTTTCTAAAACAATTTCTTTTACTGAAACAAATTTGGAAATTATTAAACATTTTAATTAGTTCAAACAAGTTCACAATAAATAGTACAAAACTATACATTTTAAGTTTGCTACACGGTTTATCAGATTGATTTTATAATCGTAATCGCTATTTGCAGTGTTAACATACAGTAACTGTGACCATGCAACTATCATACAATATCCCCAAAGTAGCACATACATAAAGACTTTCTATCGAATAGAATTCAAATTCCTGATAGCTCAGTTATTAGAACAGCGAACCAGAGGCCATGGGTTCAAATCACATTTGAAGGAACATTTTGCGTATGTATCTTTATTACCATTGAAATCGCTATGCTGCGTCCCTGTATATATATACGAGGTGATCCGTAAGTAATGGTCCAATGTCAACGTTAAGATTCTCAGCCTCGAAGTATTACAATCTGACGGAACTTGCTTTAATATATAATAATTGATAAAAAAGACAGAGGGTGTAAAAGTTCCAAAAAAAATTTTGATTTTTGAAATATCTCTAAAAGGAAAAAAGGTATTTTTCTCAGTCTTGGTATAATAAATAGAGATATAAAGTACATTTGTTTTATGAAAATGTAAACTTTCACTATTATTACACATATCAAAATACTTATCTTTTTTGGGTGTTTAATGGTATATTTGTATATTAAAGTTATACAATCTAAACGTGTCGATAACACTTACAGTTATCTTCGTCAGTAGTAATATTATCTATTAGGATTGTTAAAGATGTTGAAATAATTTTGTGAAATTTGAAAAATAGAAAACATAAACATAAGCCTACTATCAATATAACAGTTTGATAAACGCATAAAGCTAACTATTTTAGTAAAAAATAACTACATCATTAAAAAATTAAATAATGTTAAACTACCTTGAAGATGCCAGATCAGAAGAAGCCCTAACGGTCCAAGGCTAACGGTGAAAAATGTCAACCAAAAAACAAATTTAAGGCATGGAGAAGGGGCACAACATGAGTTTTTGGTTTTTATAAATGGTATACACCCTAGCATGCAGTTTCCTATGAAAAACGAAACTAATGCAAGTTTACCATTTACTGACATACTGTAACGTCCCCCCAGGTACCCCATCTTGAAAAGAATAATTTGAACTTATTTGCAATAATGCAAATTCAAGATCCAAACAATCGCTAAGTGATATATCTTGACTTGAGTGACAATATTGTCACTATTACTCAAATTAATTGCCTGCCTTACTTTGACTTTCCGGGCATTAATTAAAACATTAGCATTTATCTACAAGTCTAATATTTAATTACTCGCAAACCTCAAACCTGATCAAACGAAGTGGCCGTCTAGTGTTAGGTACGTTATGCTATCTAAATGAGATAGTGTGGATGAGGTACGTGTTGCACCATGCGGGCAGGTAAAAAGAAATGAAACTACTCAAATCTATACGTTCAACGGGATCAGAGTGGTTTACAAATAACAAATTGGTATTAAATGAAAATAAAACGTTTGAAATGATGTTTACTCACCGTGAGGTAACAAATATTAATAATATTGAAAAAATAAAATTTTTAGGTGTGTTCTTAAACCCAAAACTTACTTGGTGTTACCATATTGATTACGTAACCAACAAAATCACAAAAAACCTGTTTGTTATACGAAGATTAAATAGCCTACTGAATTTAGCCACGTTGAAAGTAGCTTATCATGTCTTAATAGGATCTGTAATTTGTTACGGACTAATAAACACCATTAAATCAGGTTAAAGTGCGTACAAAACTATAGCCTTAAGAGGAAATGAATAAAAAGCAGTTTAGTTACACAAAAACACAATAAAAAAACAAATATAGTCACACTCACAATAGGGTCATAAATAATCAAACTAATAATATAATAATAAGAATGGTAACACCAAACATGTGGCCCTCTTTAAAAACCAATCATGCCGGTCTTTAAGTAAATAAGCACATAAAATAATAAATCAAATCACGGTACATATAAAATACAACAGCAAAATTGGACAGGTACTAAGGTAAATACGAGGATCAAAAGAAAACAGACAAGAAATTTAAAAATTACCTAATTGTTTAGTGACAACTAAAGCACAAAATACATAAGTCACATTGTAATAAAGCACATAAAAAAAGAGAAATCAGCTCGCCGAAAAATAATTCAACGTCAACAAAACTGAAATAAAAATTCGTTAAAATAAAGCCTTACAAGGGTACGTCATAAATAGATCACTAACATCGTGACCGATATATAGGTCTGAGTGCGTTAGCAACATACCGTGCTTCTCTCTCTCCGGTTACACATTCACCTACACAACATAAAAAACAATAAATATAAAATTGTAGGTTTTTAATGGCCTGGCTTGGGAGTATGTACCAACAGACAATTGCCTTTTACAATTAATAACATATGGCATCCTATACCCATTCACCAGCCACCTTTACACCCTTATAAATATAAACAATCAACAATACTAATTCGCACAAATACCCGCGGGAGAACCCCTATACTGTCCTTTTATTTTAGCAGATTTCAGCTTAATGAGTCCCCGTACGAATAAGATACTTTTGCAAGACAATGTTTGGTATTTAATATGTTATCTACACTAGTAAAACTATTTTCTGCGAGCTTTCAGTTATATAAAAATACATACATACACTAGAATAAATATTCCTTTAATTCATCACAGGCACAAATCGTTAATAGACGCAGTTTAACTCCGAAAGAAAATACAACTTAGCGTTGGCGAATTCAAAGGAAAATGTACAGGCAAGAATTATTTTAAAGACAAACTATTTAAGGTATTTAATCAACCCAAAAATCGATCTGGCTCGACTGAAAAGCCAACTGTCACTGCCCTCCCTCCCGATCCAAACATAAATCCGAAAAACCACCCCCGTCTCTCAAAAGTAATAAAAAAACTAAGAAATACTAACTTATGCTGGAATAGTTTCATAGCAATTATTCCACTACATCATAATTTTAAAAATATGCATTCGTCTGTAACAACCTTATATTTACGGGTCTCCAGTAACAAAGATATGTTTTCATCGTGGCCCGTCTCGCCACAATTAATCATTAGACCAATGACATTTTTACGTCAAGAGCGCGCATAAGAAAATTCCAATGGTTTGTTACGCCCCTTCATTAAAGAATTTTTAAGCGTGCACCCCCTAACATGTGTTTACATACATATTAGTTACAAACAATCCTACGTTCGTTAGATAAAAATATATAAATAAAAATATTTTGAAAACATTAGTAAATTACGACGTATTATCAAGATATTAAAAATCCACTAATTATCTTTTCTATCGTGGTCGCGGTCCGCTGCCTGAAATATTAATATCCAAAAATAATAATTCATTATCTTTTAAGGTTTACAGAAAGCCGATACACACTGACAGATACCTTCATAAATTATCCAACCACTATCCACGTCTAAATATGCGTGTAATTAAACCTTTAGTAGATCGAGCAAAACGAATTAGTGATCCTGAATTTTTCAAATATTAATATAAATTATTTAACAAAACTCTTACTAATAGATTTTCACTTCATGATATTAATAACGTTATTTCACCTTTTAGACATAACCTTACAGAAAAACCAGTTCTTAACGTTGGTACTGCTTTTCATCCTTTTATAACTAATGTTACAGATAAAATTGAAAAAATCCTAATTAACTATGGCATTATACGTTAAATTACACAACACATACGACAGCTACAAGAACCGTGTTAGGGTCTGCGCCCTCTTGTCGTAGCCCCTTGGCTGGAAATAGTATTCTAATAAGGGGCCCTAATGCTAACTTGTAAGACAATAATTATCATTACCCTTCGTCTAAACTGCAATATATTATAGCAATGCAGGGGGCCTTTTTTAGTTTAGTTATTGCCAACCGTTCTACAATTAACATGTACTCTCAGATTTGTGGTAGAAAGATCAAACCCACCAACGAAAGATTTGGACAGGGATGTTATTAGAATTAGAATGACGTGGAAGGACAGCAATTTTTACAAGACATGCATTTAAACTCTCTTACACCCATTACATACTTGTTTGCGACAATATAATGGAAGTAAAAATATGCGGAATGGAACATTACAGTGGAGAAGGAAAGCTACCGATTGTGAAGAAAGACATATGTGGTTCGTTTAATAGTTTTCTTCGTGGAATATTTGGTAATTTTGTTTCTGCCATGCATGGAGTTAAGGCAACATTTCTTTTAAGCAGCAAGAACAGAATGGCGAAAGGTGTTGTGAAAATTATATAACGAGATGGATTGTTAAAGTTAAGTAAAAAATATATCCAACCAATTTGTATCCCTTACAAAGTAAAACTAGCGGATGTTACGTTGGAAGCTCTACTGCCAGAATTGCCACATTTAATAATTCAACTAAACAAGAAAAACTACTATCTTCTGGACTTGGATATTACACAGGATTTCGTTGGGATTTTTAATAAAACAGAATTTTAATTTCTGTTATCAAGGAGATAAAACAAAACTACTCGAAATCATGTTATAGATTTTTTAAATTGTTCAGAAGCAAGATTAAAAGAGACCTTCCATTCTACCTTGGCCAAAGAACACGGGATTACTAGATTGGGGGCAACTATTTACAACGACGAGGCTTATAATGGGACCCAGATGTACGACCCTCTTTCCGATTGTTTAACATTACTGGAATAGAGCAAGGTCTACTTCCAGAATTTACCAACTTATTCTAAACTCATTGCAAAAATGTGGACAACATTAACAGAGAATTCATAAAATATGTTGCATATATATATATATATATATATATATATATATATATATATATATATATATATATATATATATATATATATATATATATATATATATATATATATATATATATATATATATATATATATATATATATATATATATATATATATACTTATGTACTTTCTGCCTTTGGCCTAAACTGTCTACCTATAAATTACATAAAGATTGTGGAACAAAGCGAAAACAAGGACGATATACATATTAAACAACAAAATGTTTTATTAAGGCTGGAGACATCTATTTTTCGAGAATTGGAACGCAGCTCTCTACCATAGAGATTAATAAACGCACGCGTTTATTAATCTAACCTATTATTGTACGAGTATTGACCTAACCTAAAACGTGGGGCGAGAGTTATGCATGGTATACCGTTCTTGTTTCTGTATTAAAGTAAACGTTTTATTACATTTAATACAAACGGTACGAGTACATTTAATGGTCATACGTTTGCTAAAATAGAGAATATTGTACCACATTGTAAAGCACTAGAGGATCTGGAACAAGAATGTTTTACCTATCAAGATGTGGAACTAATTAACGATCTTTGAATGCAAGAAATTAAAGGTGAATAATAGTACTTTCGCAAGATACTGTCAAAAAGTTCTGTCTAACTTATTAGATGAACAGGTAGTTTCCCCATCCATTTCAGTTGGCTACATTAAAAATCATTTAGTATTTGAGCCTAAACTTGATGAACAACTGGATGAATAGATACTTAAAGGATCTGACATTTATTTTGGATTATCACTTAAGGAAGTACGTGTTCTAGGTTAAAAGTTTGCTAGTGCTAATTTATTGAAAATTCCGGAAAATGGAAGCTGCAATGATTGGTGCCGACTGGTTTAGTGCGTTCTTAAAAGGTTATTCTGCATTGTCTATTCGAAAACCGGAGGAAACTAGTTTAGCAAGGACCAACAGCTTTAATAGAACAAATGTAAAAGCCTTCTTTGAGTTATAAAGAAATATAAATTTAAGGCTCACGAAATTTGGAATATGGATGAAACTGGCGTTACAACCGTTCAAAAGCATGACCGCGTTGTTGCAATACAATTCAAGAGAGTAAAACAACTTCAAAAACCACAATTACAAAACCTGTTCTTTTACTGAAAGAAACGCAAGAATTCACGTCAGAGTCTGGCATCCAAAACACCAAAATATATCTTGAAACTAACCCTAATGATCCTTGCTGCAGGGCAGTTTACTAGGGCAGGCTGACACCTTATCCAAAGGCATCAGGAAGAAAAACGAATAGGGTTAGCCGTCGTAAACGAGAAAGTGCAATACTCACTGACACCCCAGTTAAATACCAATTAGAGGAAGAAAGAAATACACGCCTGATCAAGAAAAACAAAAAAAAAGGGAAACAGTAAAAAGAGCCGTTTTTGATTAAGGACAAAAAGAGAAAAAACTAAAAAAGTTCAGACCACCTATTATTTGTCTTGAACCATTTTCCAACAGTGTGCCGAATGAAGAGTGTGTAAAATTCACATCCTGCGGTGGTTGGTCCCATGATGCGTACACTGATGGCCAAGCAATTTACATTTGTCATAACTGTGGTAGTGAGTGATTTTAAAAATTATTTTATATTTCCTAAACACTGTTTTTATTAAACACTTTTCTATTAATATATGTTTCTAACATAGTTCTAGAACTTATTTACCACCTAAATTCCACGTGACAACCAACCCCAGGTGATGTGATATCCGGCCCCGGCAAAGGGCAAGTTGTCACATCTGTGTTTACTTTTTGAAAAATTCAAATTTTGCATTTTGAATTCATGTACAGCCTTGTAGGTTTTAAATACTATTTCCAAAATGTGAACCGTGTTAGTGATGCACTAAGCGCGTACATAATGGTTCCGATTTTTTTTTAGAAAACAACTACCTTCTCTACTGCTGGACCTTATGTAACTGAATACATTAATATACGCACAAAACATATCTACTTTTATACTTTTCATGGTAAATGAATGTATGCAGGGTGGCCCAAAAATCAGTTACGACCATTACCTTCATTTTTCAAATAGAAACACTTATTTTTAGTTTCATTTTTGGGTTCTGTATGGAATCCTAAGTATATTTTACGAAGCATTTCCTATACCTAAACTCAACAGTAATCGAGAAATTTACTTCTGAACGTATCAATAACCAACATGATGATTTATTTGGAAGGCTTGTTTATTTATTTCCATAGAAATGGTATTTTTAACACAACATTCCAATAATATTGAGACTCGCATGTTTGTCAGTTTTGACCCGACTTAAAGAAGGTTTCATTTCAATTAAAAGTTATATTAGGTACAATGCGTTTATCCATAACACAAAGAATTGAAATTATTATGATGATTGGATATGGTAATACAATACGAACACAACAAGTGGTGTGTGTTTTATTTAATAACAAATATCCGGGTAAAACAATAAATATGCTTCAGCAAGAATTTATTCACCATTGGGAATACTACGAGACACAAGAAGGGTTTCAATTTAACCATTTAATTTACTAAATACTTATTGATGGTCGTAACTTATTTTTGGGTCACCCTGCATACATGCATTTACCACGAAAAGAACCGCAACAAAAAATAAGAATCGACGTGTCCGAGCGTTTTTCCAAAATTTATTCCATTCTTTACGTACACACTGTATAACTGTAATTATATTTTGAGCGTATATTAATGTATTCAGTTAAATAAGGTCCAGCCGTATGGGAGGCCGGAGTCAGTTGCCACAATTTTAGGAAATTGTTTTCTAAAAAAAATCTGAAACATTACGTGCGCACTTAATGCATCACTAACATGGTGCATGTTTAGGAAATAGTATTTAAAGGCTGTACATGAATTCAAAATGCAAAATTTAAATTTTTCAAAAAATAAACACAAACGTGACAACTTGCCCCTACCGGGACCGGATATCACATTACTTGGGGTTGGTTGTCACGTGGAATTTAGATGATAGATAAGTTTTAAAATTGTGTGAAACATACATTAATACAAAGGGTATTTTATAAAAACAAAGTGTTTAAGTAAAGTTTTTAAATCACTCACTATCGCAATTATGACAAATGTACATTGAATGTCCATCAGTGCACGCATCATAGGGCCAACCACCGCAGGATGTGGATTTTACACACTCTTCATTCGGCATACTGTTGGAAAATGCTTCAAGACAAATTAAGCATAAGCATTCTTTTTCTCTTTCACTATTCGAATAGATGGTCTGTGACTTTTTAAATTTTTTTCGATTTTTTTTCTTTTTTTCCTTAATCAAAAACGGCTCTTCTTACTGTTTCCTTTTTTTTTGTTTTTCTTGATCAGGCATGTACTTCTTTCTTCCTCTAATTGGTATTTAATTCGAGTGTCAGTAAGTATTGCACTTTCTCGTTTACGACGGCTACCTATTCGTTTTTCTTGCCGATGCGTTTGGATAAGGTCTAAACTTTCCTAGTAAACTTCCGTGCTAAACCACTGCAGCAGGGATCATTAGGGTTAGTTTGAAGATGTGTTTTGATGTTTTGAATACCAGACTCTAACGTGGATTCTTGCGTTTTTTCTAGTAAAAGAACAGGTTTTGTAATTGTGGTTTTTGAAGTTATTTTGCTCTCTTGAAACGCATTGTTCCTAATATAACTCTTAATTGAAACGAACCTTCTTTAAGTCAAATCAAAACTGACAAACATGCGAATCTCAATATTATTGGAATATTGTATTAAAAATACTATTTCTATGGAAATAAATAAGCAAACCTACTAAATAAATCGTCGTCTTTGTTACTGATACGTTCAGAAGTAAATTTCTTGATAACTGTTGAGTTTAGGTACAGGACATGCTACATAAAATATACTTATAATTCGATGGAGAATTAAAAAATTAAATTGAAAATAAGTGTTTCTATTTGAAAAAATGAAATTGATAATTGTAACTTGTTTTTGGGCCACCTTGTATACATGCATTTACCATGAAAAGAACCGCAACAAAAAATAAGAATCAACATGTCCAAGCGTTTTTCCAAAAAGAAACACCTGATTTTTAATTTAATTTATTTTATACTTTATGTACAGGCTGTCCCAAATTCGCGGGCAAGCATGGGGATCTCGCTTATTATAAGAGATAGGATATAGGTTTAAATTCGGCACTTTTGCTAAATTCGATGCCCAGTAATAATCTGAAAAGAAATTTGAGCTAACTCGAATGGATTTGGTTTTATGCTCAAAAAACTAAAAATTTCTATTTTCGTTTTTCGCGTTTGGCCACCTTATTATTAGGAATTTTCAAAATTCGATTAAACATTATTAAGGCACCTTTTTACGCACAATACTAATACGGTATTAAAAATATTATGTGACGTTTCGTTTATTCTGAACCATCATCAGGTTTATTTTTCTTATGGGGTTAAGATATATTTTATGTCGTTGGATGGAGAATGTTATGCTGATTTTGGCAATATATAACACTTTATGGTTTGATCGACTGCGAACTAAAATAATGAGAAAAATACGAAGAACAAGATTCCGCCTTCTTGGATCCAACAAGGAATAATTACAGTAGTTCTACTTATTTAATTTGTTCAACTCGTTAGAACATCCAAAAAAATATAAAAACAGTTAAACAATTTAAAAAAAAACATTAACAAACAACTCAAACAAGTAGGTCTATGTAACACGGTCATAATAGCAACAACGCAAATTTATCGACAACAAAATAATTACACAGACAAACAAACAAAAATTATTGTAATAAATGTTCGAACAAGTTTGCTCCTTCTTGAATACAGTAACGAATTCTTCTTCTACAATTGTTTACGCTTCTTTGAATGGTTCTGCTGAAATTAGCAGTGAAGTGAATGGAAATTCTTATAATTAGTATAATACTAACAAATAGTACCTCATGTAATATTTCTTCTTCGGCATCTCTGTCTAGTCTGCTACCGTATGCATTTCGAGGTTTCTGAAAACATCCAAATTCTCGTAAATTTTGGTCTAATTTAAAAAAATATCTCTGGTTTGGTTGCTGCCTCTCCGGATATTCCTCTAAATATCTTTGTTCTGCTCTGACACTATTTCTATTGCAGCTATAAAATATCCTTATCATGTCTCGTTTTTCTGAATTTGAAAACATTCTACAGAAATTTGCAAATTTTAAAGCACTAACAGGAAGGATTTTGCAGTTATTACCCTTTTTACAATTTGAAAATGACATGACAAAAGCCAACTCCTGAGTTTTGTTTGACTCATGGGTATCATGATAATGTAATATTTAGTTTTTAATTTAAGAGTATTTTAGTTCGCAGTCGATCAAACCATGAAGTGTTATATATTGCTAAAATCAGCATAACATTCTGCATCCAACGCCATAGAAATATGTCTTAACCCCGATAAGAAAAAATAAACCTGATGATGGTTCAGAATAAACAAAACGTCGCATAATATATTTAATACCGTATTAGTATTGTGCTTAAAAAGTTGCCTTAATAATGTTTAATCGAATTTTGAAAATTCCTAATAATAAGGTGGCCAAACGCGAAAAACGAAAATCGAAATTTTTAGTTTTTTGAGCATAAAACCAAATCCATTCGAGTTAGCTCAAATTTTTTTTCAGATTATTACTCGGCATCAAATTTAGCAAAAGTGCTGTATTTTTACCTACATCCTATCCCTTATAATAAGCGAGATCCCCATGCTTGCCCTCGAATTTGGGACAGCCTGTACACACTGTACTACTGGAAATGTATAAATCCATAAATAAAAATTATGATGTACGGTTCAGTGAACACACTCTTCTTTAATGATCTATTATAAAATGTAAACGACGCAAGTACTAAGAAATAAAACAATCAAAAATCATTGTAATATTAGGAATGTGAATGACTAAAATTAAAGTTTATTGTCCTCTTTCGCTTTTAATAAAAATTGCATTTTAAAATCACAACGTGTAATGCTAATTAGATGTTTATATACTCGGTTTAAAACTGTCACTGTCACTCATAACAACAAAGAATTTAGAGTTTCAGTGCATCGTACCATTTCATCTGTAAATATATGTATGAAAACCTAAAATTATTCTGACTCCCACCGGTAGCAAGGTTACAGAGTATGATTCTGACGGCGATACGCTGTATAAAACATAAACAAAGCTAAAGAATAAATTCACTCGTTTTCTATCAGTTTTGGCACTAATACCTATACACAAAGTGATATGAATGTGATTTTTGTGTATTAAGTGTTCAGTTCTGTAACAAATTTGGGTAAAATATGGTGTTAAATAAGGTAAGTAAATTTTTATTTAACATCGCAGAACTGGTATGTGTGATTAATCACGATATGGCGTCTTTTATTGAATGATGGACAATGATAGAAAATAATTAATTAAGGTAATCTGTATTTCTTTCTTCAGCATTCTTTATCTTTCAATAAGTAAAATCCCGACAAGTTAATTTGTTTTAAAATTACAAAGCAGTTAATACATCATCTTATAAATTTTATCATTCCTGTCTCATTAATCAATGATATTAATGAATTTTTAATTCGAAATCAATACAAAAATAAATAGCTTTGAGACTGAAATTGTAGCATTCAGAAGAATTCTGCCTAAAATTTTGTACATACTTTATACTTACGATTCGTTTTAATTATGAGCAGTGATTGATTATCATTAATAAAATATGGATAATTTTTATTGTTACCTAATTTTTTTTTAATTTTACGTGGTAGGAAGGTTTAAATCGTATGCAGAATGTGCAAGGTTATGCCTAATATTATGAGTTAATTAGGATACTAGTTTTATTGAAGTGTTTTGTTTTTTCATAACTGATTAAATTTAACCAACATTATACTTGAACTTTACATTTACACACAAAACAGAAAGAGATGAAGTATTATTTCCTTTTCAACATTGTTAAATAAGTTACCAGACTGATTTGTTAGGCGACTTTGTTTATTTTGAAATGGCAAAAAATTATTTGTGGTCCTGTAGTATTTTGCAATTTCTTATTTTTCGGATTTTTGTAATAATGTACAGGGCGTCGTGTCACTGTTTTTCTTATCGGCAACACCCCCCTCCCCCTCCCCCCGACGCAGTTCATATCATTCGATGCCTCGTTTGATATTCTTTCTTTTTCATTAAGCATGCCTTAAAATTAATAATTTTCAAAATATTTTCAGTTTAGTTGTGAAATTGCGATTGTAATACAAGAACACTGAAAATAGAAGTATTAAGTTCGCCATGGGATTGTAGTTTCTTACTAAAAAAAATTTTCAAGTAAAAACAAGAGTTAATAGAACAATTACGATTTGATTTAATGAATTATTTTAAATCTAACAGACTTTTTTGAACAAAATTAATGCATAAAACACTCTTGATTCTAGGAAAATTTAAATCAGTTCTTAGTAAAATTTATGAAGTACTCAATTTGATTATGTTCAAATCAACGATTTCATTTTTTACGTCTTTTTGTAAATGTAAACGTATAAAGATGGTCATGGAATTGTTGTTCCATGCTAAAGAATTTTTTAATCAAGTTGGGTTAATTTATAAAAGAAACTTTAGCGTTCCTTTTCATGCTAAAAAAATTTTCCAAGTAAAAACAAGAGTTAATATAACAACTACAAATTGACCAAATTAAATTATTCCAAATTTAACACAATTTTATAAGCAAAATTAGTGCCCACTATCATCGAGACGTATGATTTTTAAACCACTGGAAAGAAAATCAGTGGATAGGTCGAGGAGGACCCATTTCCTGGCCACCGAGGTCACCTGACCTGACCCCTCTCGATTCCTTTTTGGGGGTTACGTCAAAGATTATGTGTATAAAGAAATTCCAACCACACCAGAAAATATGAAGTAAAAAATCAGAAATGCTTTTCAAAATGACACATGGCCGACATTAGGTTAGTGAAAAATAATTCTGTGGACGTGTTAATAAATATATTGAAGTTGAAGGAAAAACATTCGAGCACTTGATGAAAAATTGATTTTTTTTCTTATTTATTTTATTGTTTTTGTTTTGTTGTAATTTTTATTTGTTATATAAAAATAATACATATTTAGGGTTATTTTCACCAGCGTAATTTACTGAAAACAATGTATAGTTAATTTACAATATTAAGACAAATTTGGTAATGCTAATAGATAAAAAAATAAATAAAAAATACTTTCGAAGATTCGAATTTTTGACAGTAGAATTTAGAGTATCTCACAACTTTGTAAGTGATAGGTATTCAAGAACGCCAAAGTTCCTATTATAAATCAATACAACTTGAAAAAAAATTCTTTAACATGAAACTATAATTCCATGGCCATCTTTATACGTTTACATTTACAAAAAGACGTAAAAAGTGAAATCGTTGGTCTGAACATATTCAAATATGTGCGGTAAAGTGATAGTTTACCGCACTAGTGCGGTAAAGTAAGACATTATGATATGTCATTAAATGACGTAAAACTTGACATTACATGTTGACAGTAGAGAAAATTTCATTAAAACATCCAAATGACGTAATACAATGGTCGCGTGCGAGAATATAGTAAAATTTATTGTATTGATGTTAATAGCACTGCTCTGTCATTCTTCAGTAAAAAAGTTAACCTCTCAAAAATAAATAATAATGAACAAGAAGTTTAATTTAAATTATTACCTTGAAAAGTACAGTTATTACATACGTTAACAGTTACATGTAATGTATCTCGGGAATTTATAGTGACACCATGTAAATTCTGATCTGAGATAATATTGCTGTAACATTCCTGTAACAGGAATGTTTCTCTTTGAGCCATAATTGGTGGAATATCCAGGTAAGGCTAAATCGGTTTGTTTAGATCCAAGCATTTGTGAGACTTCAATTTTTTTCTTCAGAGAAGCTTCGACATAGCCTTCGGCAACAGCCGAAGATTTCCAACCTCAATGGCGTTTAATTGTTAGCAAGTCACCACCATGATTAGCCAGATGCGTCGCACTTGATCTTCTGAAACATCATTGTCCCGTAAACAGTTCTGGGTTTGACAATATCTTTTGGCACTTTCCCGATAGTATTGATACCGATTGGCGAATTAACAACAGTCATTACGGACAGCTAAAAAAATCGTTTGTGTGTAACTTTCTCCGGTCTGAGATTGGCATATTTTTTAATTAAATCAAGCCAGTGTTGATATTCAACATCCTCAATAGACAAATTCGTCAGTTCTTCACGACTAGAGGCACCATTATAGCCCATTATCAAGATAACCTAAAAATTTATCAGTTATGATATAAATATGCAAAATTAAGTTTTACTTTTGTGGTCAAGTATTTTGTATCATTTGCTTCTTGAATAAATTTACGAATATCTTCTCCTAAAATTTGAGATTTCTTTGGTATGTAATCTTGAGATGATCTTTTTAAAAATGCCTTTCACTTATTGTACTTCGATATGTCGACGTTCATATATCTAGGAATGATCTCAGAATCGAATAGGTTCTCTATGTAGTAGATGATTTATAATATTGACATTGAAAATCAAAATAAACAAGTAAAGTATTTTCGGAAATTCCTTGTATGTTATTTTGATGAGGTCATTTTTCAAATGTTTGAAATTCTTTTTGATACTGGGTGTCTACTTTATGGAGGCATTAGTAGTAATTTTTTTTCAGCATTAATTTTTAAATACTAAACATTCAACCTCTCTGACATTCAACGACAAATGTAAAGAAATTTGACATTTCAAATTGATTTCACAGCCACCTAAAATAATGGCGTCATACCAATCACCACAAAATTCCCTAGATTTAAAATTTCAACTTATTTATTTATGGCAAAGTAGAAAAAAACAGTATAAACTCGTTGCAGAAGGCCCTTCAAGCACTCATTTGTCCCTCACCTTGCCGCTACACGGCTCATTTCGTAATTTCAAAATGGTGCTCGAATAGATGCTTTCTCCTACTCGTATTTTAATGAACTACTATCTTACCAAGTGAGCTTTTTGTACTGGACTAATAAGGTAACTATCCAAAACTGGGTGTAATTGGATAAGAGAGAAGATCTCCGTGAAAATAACAGAAAATCATATCCTCTAAAAATGCGGAGTTTAATGGATTGGCCATAAGCAGTTACGTAATTGGAAAATAAATATTATAATTTAATATTATGTATGCATTGGTAGTGTACAGAGATGTAACGTAAAACCATAATCAGTGTTTAAAATTTCTTCCTAATTAATTTTCGGAAGTATCGGAACATACTTGTATGAATTTAGTTTCTTATCACAACTTCGAAATAATTGATTGAGCTTAAACGTTTTCACTGCTGGTGCGCGCTGGGCATCTGCAAGAATGAATGAGGAATTTCGTATCCGATTTGTAGATCGATTTGCAATATAAACTTAAACGATAATTGCCACAACCGCAAGCTTTATTAAACGCAATACTTCTTTGCAATAGGTATACTTTATAAAACTTCCCCAAAACGAAAAGCTAGCACGTGACGTTGAATTACATCTTTTCCGTACATCTTACCTATACGGAGATTATTTCATTTTCTCTCTAGTTTCATCATTTCTCAAAAAATCACACAAATCGCCGAGAGGATTTTAGTAAATAATCAAAACCCCAATGTTTTATTACATAATTAACAGGCGACTAGTTTCGACATGTCTGTCTTCCTCAGACGTTAACATAAAATAATAAGCATCAAAATTTGAAAATAAAGTGTGCTACCCTCAGAAGGAGCAAATTAACAAAAATATATGTGAAAACAGGCGTTCTTTCTATCTATCAGAAGTTCCATCGATGAGAGAGAACGTAACCACAATTAACATCGTCAAAGGGTACAACCGGTAACATTGTAAATATAAACGAGCCGCAAATAAAATTATGAGGACCTTAGTCATACCATAAAAAACAATCTAAATACTCTAAATACACGTTGAACTTGTTCCACGGTGAAATCTCAAACATGCCTTTGCCTAAATGTTCAATCTTGAAATTGTTAGAGAACTAGACTAGTAATTTATTATAAACAGTGAAACCTTGTGATTAACATCTTCTAAGAAATGAGTTAGAAAATCCTAATCCTGGCGTGTAGAAAAACTAAAAAGTTGGAAGTTGGAATTGATTAATTAATTTTTAAACATTTTTGAGAAAAAATAGATTTATATATTAAGCTATCTGACATAGAACAATATATCCACAACGTGGAAATGAGAAAGAAGTGAAATAAATATATTCTCTTGCAATACATTCAAAAGAACAATAAGGATTTGTCAGACAGGACTGATTGTACAAAGGTAGGTTAAGCCAGATATGCTTTAAAACATTTGACGTTTATCGTAATTGACAGATGTTTACACCAATCTCATTTCTTAATCCCGGAGTTAAAATGATCTTGGTTTAACCCAGATACAGACGTTAAATCAATATGACAGTTACATATCAATAGCAGCCTGCGTACTAAAAATATCGGTAATAGCGTTTACGTGTTTTAAATATCATTTAAGTAATTAAAGTAATTTTTAAGACTTATTTGATTTCGTATCAAGAATCTTTATAAGGAAAAGTCATGCAAAATTAAATAAGTTGTAAAACCATTTTACCACAAAGTCGATCGTTATTCAGATATTGGAAAATTAATACTTAAATGCTTTGTTGCCAAATAACAAAGTTTCATAGAGCATAATTAATTTATAATCAAACGTAAAGCATCTTGTTAAAATCGTGATCTATTTTAAAACCTTAATATATTCCTCTTTGTATTAGAAGTAAAAGATTTGTATTGTCATATTACAGTATTGTCACGAAGTTAAATTTAGTTTAAAATTGTTGAATTGTGTAATAGCTTCCTTGGCAACCATCCGTTGAGTCCTTAGTAACCGGTCTTGACGTAGTATTAATACATCATTTTGCAAAATTGAACAATTTATTATATTATAAAGTTAAATATAGCATTTATTAGCATTTTTTATCTTTTCAATAAATCACTACGTGTTAATAAAATTGTTTCCTGTGTCATTGGTTTATTATTAAGGATGAACCTTAACTTTTCTGTCATTATTTCATCTAGACTAATGGCCAGTTGTATACGTATGGTTTAAACATTAAAGTAGTTAACTGATTGAGATTTAAGAATTTTGATTTGTCAAAATTCAAGCACAACCACTCGCACTTCTTAAATTCGTTTAGTCTGAAGTTCAAACGATACAGGACTTTGTCATTATTTAACAGTCGCAAGGATGCATGACCAAATAATTTCTTCAGAAACTATTTTGGACCGTGTGTTTAACAGATTCTTTTTTAAATTTTCTATTACAAACTTTACATAATTTAAATAATTCAATTGATTGAACTGTCTTTGCAAAATTCATATTGTTCCTTTTCCATACTTGTAGCAACCTTGGAGGAAGAGGGTGAAGTGGGTACCAAATTCATAATCTGTGACATTTCAGCCACTTATACTTACTCGGCTTTGAATATAAACATTATTATTTAAATGATTTTAATGCATATTAAAGTTTAGAAAGTATCTTTGATCAAATAGTTGTACAACCAATAAAAAAAAACAACAAATTTAAATTTTTAAAAGCAGCCTGATAAAAAAATTGTAATTTATTGCAGCTTCTAAAAAATCTTTTTACAACTTTAAAATGTGTTGACTTGACTATATGAAAATGTAAACTTTCACTATTATTACACATAATTAAAATACTTTGCTTTTTTGAGTTTTTTAATGGTGTATTTTTATATACATATATTTTACGTAAACCTATACGTTTAGATAACATTTACAATTACCGTCCTCAGTAGCTAAGAATTGCTTAAGATGTTAGAATACATTCATGGAATATGAAAAATATGAAAACGCGAACATAGCCTTGCTATTAATACAACAGGAATCTAATTTTAGTAAAGAAATTAAATATTATTGCACTGCCTTCAAAATGACAAATCAGAACACCCTCTGATGGTCGCAGGCTAACAGTGAACAATCTCATAATCAACGAGCAAATGTAACAAAATTTAATCAAATTATGATGTAAGTGTAAAGTTGTGAAGAACTTTAATGTAAACTTCATAAAATCATTCAAAAATAGAAACTTGTCATGTCAATTAAGGATCTGTTCAGATCTGGCAACGAAATAGTTTTTGTTAATAATTTTAATTGTAATTTTACAGTGAAAACACAAGGCAGTACGTTTAATATAACTTTTAATATTAATTTTAATTTCAACTGTATATGTTAAATCACTATAGTCTTGTGGTAACTAAATATATATAATTGGTAGAGCATTTACATGAAGGTCTAGAAAAAACAGCAAAAAACCTATACATACCAAAAGCTAAAATTAAAATTAAGACGTACCATTGTGCCTTTTTTAAATTATAAGATATCAAAACCCATTTAAACGGAGACCTTCTTCTTGCCTGTTGAAGTTATTAGGATGTTTGTATTACTCATTATCTTGACGTTGTAAACGAACGTAATAATGAGTTTGACTTGACAATGCCATATTATCAAATTAAATGTCATAATTTAAATTATTTAAAGCATGTTCAGCTACCGCAGCTTTCTCTGGTTCTACAAAATCTCATATGTTCTTTACGTGTTGTATAAAAGCTACGTTTTGTGGTTCCAATGTATATGTGACAGTGATCACATTATTTAACTTAGTTTATATTATATAACAGCATTTTTAACAGCTGATTATTTTAATTTAACTTAATATAAAATAAATTATAGTAACATAAATATATTAAACAAAATACACGTCAAAATATGGTGACAACTAATGGTTCGGACGGAGACAGTTCTTTGACGATTAATAAGTCGTAATGTCTCATTTTGCCTTTATAACAGCTTTAATCGTGCCTGGAATGGTCATTACTAACGATATGCATTGGTCTGCCGCGAATGAATTCCAGATATCATTAATTTTTTCTTTTAAATCACCAAGAGTTCGCTGAGGTTGACCTCGCAAGTATTGCTTCACTTTATTCCAAACGTTTTCGATTATATTTAAATCGGGGCTGTTAGATGGCATGATAGTACGTTTATATTATGATCTTCAAGCAATTTTAAACTTGTTTTGGCACAGTGGCATGTTGCCGCATCTTATGGAAAGGTAAAGTTTGCTTGTGGGTGTAGTTTCGTGATACTTGGCAACAAGCTATTTTCTAGTATGCTTTGATATTTTGAAACATTTACTATACCATTAACAAAGTCAAATTTCTCCAGGCTGTTAGCTGACATTAGGCCCCAAATCATGACTCCTTTAGGAAATTTAACAGTCCTTTTAATGCAGTCTTTATGAATCGCTTAGGATTTACTCCGTACGGCCCGTTCCCTGTAATCATCTATACATATAAAATTTTGATTCGTCGCTAAATATTATTTTTGATCAGTCTTTATAAGTCCAGGACAGTCTTGCTTTAACCTATATCAGCGGGTTTTTCAGTCAAGAGAGGCTTTTCTTTAGCCTAAGTTATGGTGTAAAAATAAGAATTGTAGATATCTGCAATTAAAACACTGTTCTAAGACCTACCTTGTAAAATTTTAATCCAGATTTATGTATCCATTTTCGACAACACCTACTTGATACTGCGTGTCCTGATTCGGCGTTCCAATGAGCAGTTATTTGCCGCAATGTACTTCGCCTTTCGTTTTTGCAAATTTTTACAAGAACTCTTTGGTCTCGATCGGAAATTATGCGACGCCTACCGAAACTTTTTGCGGAAACACTAATTGTACCTGTTTCTTCAAAGTGTTTTATTATATTCCGTATTGTAGATTTGGCAATTTTCGCCATCGATTTACCTTTGTGGTATTGTTTAATGATTATATTCCTCATCTGTGCATTTGTTGCTTTGCCACGAGCCATTGTACAAACGCATTACACTTGACAGCAACAAACTTTGTGGCACTAACGAGTTCATTCTATTTTTTGTTTCCAAAACCTCCTCCTTATAAGAATAATTTGCATTCGTCCGAACAGTTAGTTGTCAGCATATTATGCAGTGTTTGTGTATTATAATTTCTTTTTAAAGTTGTAGTTTATGTAAAGTTTAAATTATGTTAAATGAAATAGTTACCAAACTCAAAAATAAAGATATAATTGAACACAAAACAAATAAATAAACATATTAAAATTTAATAAGACAGCGATTTATACAAACATTGTACTCGTCTGAACTATTAGTTGTTAGGGCTCGTACACGCCGGAAAAATAATAATGAGTTTGAAACACACTCAAGCAATTATTCCAGCTATTATCACTTAATGAGGACTATAACGGTAACTGTTATCTTTTCTTTTTCTTTATTTTTTGTTAGTATGCTCATGCTTCTGTGTTAGTAATTACTTATTATTTGCTTATATATATATATATATATATATATATATATATATATATATATATATATATATATATATATATATATATATATATCTTATTGTGGACTGTTCAGGAGTCCTTCTCCTCTTCAGCCCTGCTCATTCCTTGTTATTGTGTTGCGTTGTTTGGTGTTATTGTATAGTGTACAATAATGAGGTGTGGTTATTTTTGGGTAAAAAAATAAAGAAAAAAAAAGGATTTGGTTTTAATTGAGTAATGAGTGTTACTGGGTGAAGTGTGCGTGTTATATGTGGTGTTTGTGGCGTGGTTGGTGTGCTTATCTGCGTTGGACGGTATCTCGCTAGGGTCGTCATGCAGTAAATGTGGGGATGCGGAGGGCATAAGGGATGTTATCAAGGAATTCTTCTATCTCCTCGGGGAGGTCGTCGAGGAGTTGAGTAAGGATAGCGGGAGGATGTTTAAATTTTAATTTGGGTTTCCTTCGTGGGAATTGGGGAAATCGGTAGTTATAAGGAGTGGTCAGGATCTCTTTGGTTGGGACGGTGTCGCCGAAAAATCTTTTGTGCGTGAAATTTATGTGAAGGGTTTGGATTCTATGGGTTATTGGTGGTATATTGGCGTGATGGATGGTGAGGTCATTAGGGTACCTGAAGAGTAACCGGTGTATACGTCGGAAAATTCGGCGTTCACAGGAAGCTATAGAGAAAAGGTGTTTGGAGTTTATGTTTATGGGAGCTCGGAAATCCATAACAGGGCGGATGTAGGTTTTATAAGTGTGCATGAGTGTTTTAGGGTGACAACCTCTGATTCTACCGCGGAGGGCACCCAGTAGGTTTGCGCGGTTCCTAATCTTATTGAGGGTTTTCTGAACATCAGGGAGCCAATTGAGGGTTCTCGTGAAAAGGATTCCAAGGTAGATGATTTTATCTTTGAGAGGGACTCTTTCTTGGTTCAAAGTGAGGGACACATTTTTGGAGGCAAGCTTGGGGAACTTATCTTCTGTGTAATGAGGATGGCGGAATAGGATTGCTTGGGTCTTGGTAGGATTGACGGAGACTCTCCACCGGTTAGCCCAATTGAGAAGTTCCGTAGGGTTTTGGATATGAGGAGGGAGGCCGTTTCACTGTTCCGATTAACCGTCCAGAAGGCGGTGTCATCTACGAACTGTGCTACGACTACTCCGGGTTGGGTGACTTCGGGAATATCGGAAGCGAAGATAGTGTAGAGGATCGGGGCTAAGGCAGAACCTTGAGGTACGCCTGCTGTGGGTTGGAAAGGATCTGAGTAGGTTTTCCCCACTTTGATCCGAACTGATCGATGTCAGGAACGAAAGTAGGAGTTTGGTGAAAGGGTCGAGAATGTTTAGGTTTCGGGTCTTGTGAAGGAGACCGGCGTGCCAGACCCTGTCAAATGCCTGCTTAATGTCCAGAAACACAGCCAGATTGCATTGCTTGTGGTTGAAGTAACTGTTATCAAAACGTACAGATTTATGCAAATATAAATATAAAGATACACCATTTAAAACCCAAAAGAGATAGGTATTTACATTATTGACTTGACGTTTGTATTATTGTTGCATTTCAATAGTATTCAATGAAATATTACCTAGAGAGAACGACGATTATTATAGCAAGTTGTACGTAAATTATACAAAAAATTATTCGGAAAGACAATAATATAAAATTAATTTCTACAAATAAAATTGTGCTTTCGATTTGTATAATGTTCATTTTGTCAGTAAACGTAAAACGCTCAAAGAAATGTCTACTTTTTTTCAAAAATAATATGTCTACTTTGAATATTCAATGGTTTTACTAAGAAGTTAGTATACAAAAAGTTTGATGGATTAGCTAATGTTATTTCAAGTCTTTTCAATACTTTTAATACGAAAAATATTTAAACATTAAAATTTTTTATGTACATTTCCCACAAAAACTGTTACATACCATAGTTAAATTAATCCGAATTTAGATTTGAACATAAATTAATTAAATTGCTAACATTGTGTATCACATCATTCCATTTATCCATTGATCTGTAACACTTAAAAATATGAAGCAAGTGGTGAGCAGTTTATTGATCCAGATAACAAAAATAAGTACTTAATATACATTTTGTGAGAATATACACTTTTTGTAATTGTTCGAAATGGTAAAAAAATGTTACTAAAGATAAACATTGTTACTTAATAATATGAACCTCACTATTTTAATACATTTTATGAGTTTTTGAGTATAACCTTGTATCCTTTAAATAATCTCAAACATGATCAGCTTTATGTAATCCATAAATTAAGCGTAAACAATTGTTTGCCTGTCTAAATTTTAGTTTATCTACATCATTACTGAAATAGATATAGCATCGTAGCTAGATTAGGAAACAACTAAAACAACCTTCTGTTTGTGACATCGCTCTTTATATGTAAATTGAAGCTTTCAAATGTTCATCTTTAGAAAATGATTTAATAAATTTACTGTCTTTTCAAGTTATCACATACATTTAAATTACGCATATATTTGCTAAGCATTCTTAAGCATATGTGAATGTCCATTAGCGTGTGAAAATGCAGATTCTGATGCACAGATTAAACATTAAGATACTTTTAGCAAACAATAATTAAAACTAAATTAATAATTATTCTCATGTGATAAGAATTTTTACGTACTGTTATTGTTACATATTTAAATCTAGATACAAATATTTTTTTTTTTATTTGTGGGCCGAGATCTAGACACAAACGAAAATGTCAGGCATCTCTGTACGCATCAACTACTAGTGGTTATTAGTACTACCTGTCATTAGAATTTTGAACTGCTAACGGAATTCCACCTATAGTAGGGGATCTTTAACGTGCGAAACATCGTGTGGCATGGTACCTACAGTTTTATATCCTATCCGAGAAGAATGGGCGCTTTTCTCCGATTTAGAAAAACGGCTACCTCTGCCAGGTTTGAACCCGCGTCGCTCTATTAAAGGGCAAGCGCTCTTACCATTCCACCACCGAGGGAGCAATATCATTATTATTTTTATTATTATTGTGTTTAAATCCTCGGCGTGCAGAATTATCGAAAAAATATTTCAATAAGACCATCAGTATACTTGCATTGAAAATTCATGTATGTATAAGTGCTTTCTTGTATTTTTTGTATGTCAAGTGTACATATTAACATGTTCAACTGTAGTGTTCATATTCGAAATTACAAATGGCTAAATCATGATTTAGGTATAGTAAATTAGCTTGAGGATTGCAAATAATCTCTTTAAGTGGTAAATATTCAGCAAAATGAAACTGTAATTCTCAGAAAGTGTCATCACCATAATGCCACAGTTGTGAGCTTAGTGTTAGTTAACAACGTTAACTTCTAATCGAATTATTATCGAAAGAATGATTGGTAATTCAGTAAAGAAATCGTTTTCGGGGCATTACTTCAGTTGGAGTTATTTCCTCAAATGGGATTTGGTGTCTGAAGAGGCTTTATTACTCCCTTGTATACACTTCAGGAATTCCTTTTCTATATGTTTGAATTTAAATTTATAAAGCAAATTGCACAATCAATGTGTTCACATGCTCATAATTTCTATTTCCGCTATCACAATTGTATCCAGAATAACTCGCCTTAAGTCGGGTGTTATAAAACCCTGCCTATGCCGAATATAAAATTTGACATAGGTTAGCAATGCTAATAACGGTAGTTATTTACAATCTATCGAATATTTTAATGAAAACTTCATCTTGTACGTCAAACCGGTCGGCTTAGAATCCATATGCTCAATTCGCAGGATATGCTAGTGAGGGGGTTATCGAAGTTGAAAGTTGGTAGAGAACCATTCTCTCTCTCATTAGAGAATCATGAAGGTATTTTTAAGAATTCCCCGATCGAATTTTGTGAGAGACCAAAACCGTTAACAAAACTACTCACCCTTTTCATTCCGCAAGAGGGTGTACAGGAGTGGCATAGATGCGGCTTGTTGAGAAACTTCCGAATGGTCGCATGGCGTTCTACGATCTATCGTTTTGGGTTATTATGACCAATCTCCACCGATATCTTTGCATAAATTATGACTGACATTTCTGGTCAGAGTTCATGAGATAGTTGAAAACGTAGAACATTCACTAATTGGACATCGGTGCATCACGTTATAAAATGCGCCAAAATCCGCGTATTTCTACGCACGCGCATGTACACACGCACATGCACACGCTCGCGCGCGCGCGCACACACACACACACACACACACATACAAACTTAATGAATATAGATAGGGATGGATATTTATAGAAGTAGCTTTAATTTAATTCATTGACATGTCACTGAAGATGTTAATTTAATTACTGAACTGTACAATTAAGGAATCTCCTTACTCATTTTATTCACCAAGTAGCGCATGCATTTTCCAAATAGGCGTGGAGGCATTGAATTATAAACGGTGTCCACAAATACGTGTATAAGGTTTGATTGATGACAACTGACATTTAAATAGGATTATTTAAGCCAATTCAGTTCTACAGGGTGGGCAAAAAGCCCCGGAAGATCAAGTATCTCAAAAAAATAGGCATTGAAATTAAAAATTCGTTTGTCATTTTGCAAGTCTATTCAATTATGTTATAGGTGGTTTTCCGTGCCGCCATTGTAGGGAGGGGAGATAAGCGTGAACTTTAAACTTCCAAGTGGAATTTTTTATTTCTTATTTCCAGGGGTGTAAAAGTATGCAACTTTAACTTGAATCGTTTTTTTTTAGATTTTTTACGGATTGAGCTATAATAGCAAAAACAAGATTACCCGATTATAAAAACAAAAAACAATCATTTTTTCAATTTTGTTGTATGGTTGTCATTAAAAACGTTATTTGTTAACAGATTTTTTTTTTAATTTGCATACAAAAAAATTCAATGGCATATTTTTACTTTACTCGTTTTTAGAAGCACGAATTGCTTTTTATTTATTATCAAACGGGAATACATTTTAGCCACGTACAAAGAAACATATTATTCTCAGTTTAAGTTAGTAAACATGTACTTTTTCAATATTCAAAGTAAAATATCAAGCGCCAAGGAATCAATTACCTTTACAAAAATAGTTACACACTATAATAAATGTTCAAACTGTTCCTTGTTGATTACCTGCCAAAGGCCTAAACGTTTAGGTAAACTCCTCATCTATTTTGAATAGCTTGCATTTTAATCTTTTAGGTTTTGCGTTGTCAAATTCCCTTCAGATTGGATGGTCTGGTTTGATAAACGGTAGATTTTAAGTGTGCACACAATGAATAATGGAGTTAGATCACGAGAGCAGGTAGAGCATTACACAGTGTCTCTTCTACTAACGCACCTGTGAGAAACACGTGCCGAGGTAGCTTCTAAAAATGTATGCAAAATGTGGCGGTGCTCCGTCTTGTTGATTAAATAACTTCTCCTCTGATTTTGTTTGCGATTTTATACTTTTACGTACCAGAAGTAAAAAGCTTAATAGATAATAGGTACATTCAGTGTTTTATTATTTGACTATTTTTATGGCCTGGCCGAGAATGCACTGACACTTTTTACAAAAGCTTCGGGATAAATTTTGAAATTAAATAAACTGGTAAACAAGCTTTCATTTGTATATACCACCATATATCTAAATTCACATAAATGGAGTTTTTTATGGGTTACAAATTATAACCTCTAAATGGTTAATTGTGCAGCGGCTAATTCTTTCAGCAGCGTCAAATTATGAACCGACATTAAGGGCTAGAAAATCCATTGCACCCGAAATGCACACAAAACCTAATGCACTCTCGCATAAAACTTTCGCATTAAAAGTATTTTGAATGTTATAATTTATTTGTTATACAGGCTGCTCCTAAGGTAATGCGCCAAAATTCGTGAGTAGATTTCTAAGGTAAAAATATTGCGATTTAGCCGAACTCAGTCTAAAACTTGATAGTTAAAGAGATACAGGGTGCGAGAAGCAAAACATTTTTTTAGTTTTCTTTGTTTTTTACAAGTTATTATAATTATTGCAACTACCAGTTATGGATGTTTCAAAGATCGAAAACGGTACAAGACAGCGATTTTCATAAAGTACACTTTTTTTGCAAAAAAAAGTTGTAAAATATGAATTTAATATCAGAGATGAGATTCCTCTTTGTCGTTTTAACACACTCAATCAACCGAAGTTGGCGCTCTCTATGAAATATAACCAAACCGTGAACAGATTTCAATTCCTCGGCCAAACAAAACTTCAAAACACAAAATATTGTATAGATATTGGTATTTATTACGAAATAAATAAATAAAAAAAACTACAACTATATTTTTCATTTCACACCTTAATTAACTATCAACTTTTGGACAAAACTAAGTTCGACTAAATCGCAATATTTTTACCTTACGAATCTATTCATGAATTTTACCCCATTATCTCGGGACCACCTTGTACATAAAATCAGAATGTGATAGAGGTATTTTTTTAATCTATTGGCCCAGAAAAAGAGTATGGTAGATATAATAAAAACTATCTAGGAATTAAATTCGGGAAGGAGAAAGATTTCTCGTTCATAATAAAAGCTCATCCTATCTAGGAATTAAATCTGCGAAGGAGAACGATTTCTCGATCTCCTTTACGCCTGTGAATGTTAACTAGAATACATCACTTTGTGCCTGGGTGTGCATAAAAGGATTTACAACTTTGTTCATCGTTTACGTAAGCATGAAATATGCAAACAGTTTTCAAGAGCAAAGTACTTGCAGAACCAGTATCCACCGGACAATATCAGAATACGAAAAAGAAACCCCTTATTTAAATTCACCAAAGTTTCCATTCACCAAAGGTCATCATTAAGAAACCATTGAAAGAATAATTACAACCTACCATGTGAATGAGGCAGATCATTTTTCAAAGACGAAACAGAACGATCACGAATCGCCAAACAAGTCTACCAAATCCAGTGGGGTAACATACAAATAGCATCAAAGACGAGAATACAACTTCCTGGAAACTCAAGGAAGTCATGTACATCGCACTAGCAAAAAATTCCATAACCCAAGCTAGTGTAGAAATGAAACCCATGTGGATCCCAATAATGCGCGAAGAGTTTAGGCGCAATACACCTGCGCGATATGTTACGGTGCAGCATGCGCAACCACGAAAATGTTTTATATATATATATATATATATATATATATATATATATATATATATATATATATATATATATATATATATATATATATATATATATATATATATAAGTTCTAAAACATATATTGGTTTGCCCAGTGGCTCACCGGTAAAGGTGTCAGACTTTTAAGTGAAAGGTGCCAAGTTCAAGTCTGAGAGCAGTTAAGTGCTTGGGAAAACATCATAGCAAATGAATTCGACTTGAGTGCGAAATCAGTACTTCTCAAGACTAAGCCTGATGACTGAAGTAGGAGTCCGCTTCCGAAACATTGCGCTATAAAACCAAAAACTGTGGAAATAGGCCGATCAACCCAACTAAGTTTATACAGGGTGTTGCTACATTCGACCGACAACGCTCTACTTCAAGGATCTCTCGTTAATTGATACATTTTCATATAGTTACATGAACCCTGAAAGGGCTTGGTTGCCGAGATATAGGGTGTTAAAATTTTCAAATCAAAATTAAAAATTTGCCATAAATCAAAAACGCCTTTAAGTATTTTTTCAAATTTGGTGATCAATATTTTGACAACAACTAACTTTTCAAAAAGTTAACCAGTGGCACCGTATCGGGGTTAGTGGAAACTTTTATCCCCCTATTTTTGACGCTAATATATTTTTTTTACTTTTTAATTAACTTTTATGAGGCTAAAATGAACGGTGTTGTAGAGATTTGATTCTAAAGTCGGAAACTTCTCAGATAATTAACAAATTATGATTTGTAGTGTAATTCACCTGAACCATATCGACTTGTTTATATGGGACTGCAGTCCAATCCGGAGTAATTATCAAAGACACATCTTTCAAGGAGAAAACGTTGAAGAACGTACTTGCAAGTAAACGGTCAACAGTTTGAACAACTATTATAATTGTGTTAATTTTATTACTGTTGTAATAATAATAATAATAATAATAATAATTTTTGAGTTTAATTTTGATAGATTTTGAGGGATCCTGAGTTTTATTTTTATTAAATTGCAGCAACTGGTCTCAAAAATTATGCCCATAAATAACTTGTATTTCTTTTTCAACCGTTTACGCTTGATCATTATTCAAAATTCAATTAATATTATGCATTAAAACAAATTTTACTTGTTTAGCAAAACGCTCACAGGCAAATTATACTACAAATCGTAATTTGTTAAGTATCTAAGAACTTGAAGACTTTTGAAACAGGAAGAGCAGATTAAGGATATAAAAACGGAAGAAAACGTATAGGAATATTTAAAGAAAGAAAAGAAGAAAAAACGGACACAAACGGGAATACAAATAAACGAATGGGAGAGATACTTAAGGAAACTACTGGAGGGGGAGCGAATACAGGAAGTGGAAGGAAGACAAAGTAAGAAAATATACAAAACACATGAAGAAGGCGAAGGAATAGTAGAAGAGGAAACTATAGTGACAATGCAGAAGGTGAAAAAAGGTTAAGCTGCAGGAGAAGATTGGATAAAAGGTGAGGAAAGGATATATGGAGGAGAAAAAGTAGCAAAGAGGATGACGGAAATAAAAAACGAAATATGGAGAGGGGAAGGGTTCCCAGAGAGGTGGAGAGAAAAACATATAGAGAATATAGAGAAGATACAGCAGGTAAATGAATTCACCTACCTGGGATACACGATGAGACAAGACGACAAAGATGGGGAACATGTAAAGAACGAGCGAGAAAAGGAAATAAATTAATGGGACAAGTGTGGAGTGTAGGAGAAAGACCTAAGGAAAAGGAAACTAGTATTTTAGAAATTAATAAAAACTGTGGTGTTGTACGGGGCAGAGGTGTGGGGGTGGAAAGAGTATGGGAGTGGATAGAAAATACGAGGAAAAAATGAGTAGAAGATCGGAGTGCAAAATTCTTCAAGAACGCTGGAAAGAAATAAAATATGGGCAAGAACCAGGAAAGAATATTACAAAAGAAACGTTTATGCGAAAGAAGAAGTGGAGAGACTAAGAAGGGAAGGAGTGAGCATGATAGCGGATATAATTGGAAGGGACAGACATGTGCAAAATCAGGAAAGATGGAGAAAGGTGAAAGAAGGTAAATACAATGTAAACTATAGGAACATTAAGGGAGAAGGGATACCGGGATATCTGAATGAAGAAGGGAGGAAGGAACGACAAAAAGTGATAGCGAGGTTTAAAGGTTAGTTTATGTCAATGCGTATTGAGCACCAAATTAGAAAAAAATATTTAAAGGCGTTTTTGATTTATGGCAAATCTTTTACTTTGATTTCAAAATTGGAACACCATAATATCTCAGCAACCCTTTAAGGGTTCATGTGCGTATATCAAAATTTATCAATTAACAAGAACTCTCTGGGGTAGAGCGTTGTCGGTCGAATATATATATATATATAGCAACAACCTGTAGATTCTCACGTGTATGCGGCATAATGACTACCGAACCAGACAAATTTATGGTAATGGGTGGAAGCCTTACATGAAACAAATCTTCGCAAGAGAAATTTTTTAAGGTACGCGTCTTTAACATATTATATGAACATAGTTTTGTATTATTATAAGTTTTTGTTATGAACGAATAAGTTCAAAGGTAAATATGTAATTAAAAATTAATAATTTTTAATTATAGTTTTGTATTGTTTAGGTGTTTTATATTGTTTTAATAATTACTGTATTATATGTGAGCTTCACTGTGTTTTTTTTTTACTTCGAGTTTATTTTTACTAAACCGTCCGTGAACTTACCGTACATATCGTTGAGACCCCTTGGCCGGAGTAGACCAGTGGATTACTTAACTGACTTTGGATACCACGGTCACGGATACCAGATTCGAACATGGACATTTTAGAATTGTACAGTAGGTTAAGTGGGAGTGAAAATAAAAAAAATTAAACATCATTTACTACTTCCCAAAAATTTAAACTAATGCCGACTAGTTTTAACTTAATACTAATAATATTAATATACTAACTGAATATTGACTACTTTTCATTTGATCGTATTTAAATGAACAATCAAGAAGTATTCGTGCTATTTTAGGTAGTCGTGAAGGTATCTATGCATATTTTTCTGGAATAATTTAATTATTGCGTACACCATTGCGTTTAATAAAGTAAAATTTTTTTTATAAACGTCAAAAATGGTAAATATCGTTATAATTTGTATACTCCTATGTGTATTGAACGTAATATATAACCTAAAATTTAATTTAAAACAATTTTATTCTGTAAAAAAACTATTTCATTTAACGCTCTTCGTTATTCATATATCATTGAACTCAGGTAAGCTGGAACTTCATGGTCTGATAATAATATTCAAAAAAGCGCATATTTTATTCATTAATTAATTACATGTTTCCTATGTTCCTGTCCAACATTCAGTTTTTTGTAGAATCTCATTTCATAATAAAATGGGAGTAGATGAATGAACCTCATTTATTAAACTAGAAAACAGCATTCAGCAGTGGCTTTATCTATACGGAAAATATTAAAAAAATATGTTTTTTTAAAATTTATTATAAAGGGTTACACTTCATTTGAAATTAAACAACATTAAATTGCTGTTGGGTATGAAATGGAGTATTTTTTATTAATTTTGTTTACATATTTACCTTTAAAATAAGTTTTGTCAACGTTTTATTTCATACTTATTTGCCTAGATTTGTATTTAAGGTTGACATTGATTAAAAATACCAATCAAAGGAATTTTACGTATTAAAATCGATATGAAGTATGCAGGAATGCAAGTTGTATCTTTTTTGATAGGTTAGAGAATTTGACATAGGTATTTGCTTTAAATAACGTATCAAACTTTTCTGTTTGAGGTTCATCTATAATTTTTCTAATTGGAAATTGTACCTTTTGTGTCCAATGGTTTGCAAAATTACATGTTTAAACATTTCGATCAACTTAGTGACGTCACAATCTGCCTCACTACAAGTAGCCGTCTTGGCGGTTTCATATTTATATTTTTACTTTAACTGTTTTTAAAGAAAACATGTCTATTCAAGTATTATACATAATAAATGTATTCATAACATCGACAGCTTTATAGAAAATAATGTTTTCCGCTCATTTTAAAGTGAATAGAACCAATTAATCACACGTATTTAAGCCACATCAGCAGAAACTGAGAAACTATTTAAAAACGCTCTGCTAAAGGAAAACAACGTTTGGTTCCGCTGTTTGGGCGATTTGGAATCTTTAAATATTGTAAATATCTCTACAAAGAATGAGAGTAAAAAGTTGTACTCGTACAAAATCTCATCAAATAAGAATTATCGTTTATTAAACACAAGAATTCCTAGCAGGGGAATTTAATATCGAGATAATTTCGGTTAGTTTTTTTTTAGTGAAATGTTTTTATAGATGGTTTAGTTGTAAAGTAAAGATATTTTAGTAACTGTATGTGAACCTATTAGAAGGAATAGAACCTCTGTTTATAATTACTACACAAGATTGACTTTCTAAAATCCAAATTAGTCTCTGAACAATACATAAATTATATTTAAATAGAATTTCAAATAAGTTTAAGGTATTCTAATTAATTATTAATTGAATTAGTATTAGAGATACTTTATAATTTTTGATTAGTAATTGATTATGGAACAATTCTGTGAATAAATAGGTATAATACATAGATATAATCTGGACTGATAGTCATACGCGCTTGATGTGTACTACTGTCTCAACCAACAGTGGCACTGAAACAACTACCCAGGCGTTATTTCTCGTTGATCGAATTTATTTCAGTCTCCTTATCTTAACTACGTTTACTTAATTAGAAATTATTAATAATAATATAAAATATTTTTTAATTGTTAATCGTTAAGTTCACAATTGAATGTGCTTTATGAATGTGACATTAACACGTTTTGTAGCCATTAGTATTGCCATTACTTTACTCGGAACTAATAAGTATGCAGTACATGGTGTATAGTCTAATGCTGCTTACACAATTTTTGGGTTATCAAGATTAAAATATGGTTACTTCAAATATAAATGTTTTATAGTTTAGTTAGTAACACCCATCTTATCCAATGGCGTCTAATAACCGCAGATGTATAAACCATCTCCAAATGGCAAACTGGAATGCTAATGTCATCTTAAACGAAAAAGGAATCCTTATTGACTTCTTGGCTAGACCTAATGTGCATAAGTGAAACTCATCTTCTATCAGAAATGAAATTTGCACTTCCCGTGTATTACATTTACCGTTACGACAGAATAGGAGCCCAAGCTGCGTCTGGTGGCGCAGCCGTATTGAACAAAAGAAATTTAACGCATCATGAAATTCTTATCTATGACTTACAACACCTTGGAGCTGTCGCAATTAAAATAACATTGATTGATAACTCTGAATTATTAATAGCTGCCGTATATCAACCTCCCAATAAAGATTGCAGTCCAGGGATTTGCAGTCAATTCTTGATATAGGCACCCCAACCCTAATAATAGGAGATCTCAATCATAAGCACATACATTGGGGTTGCCGAACAACAAATCCAAATGGTAACAGGTTATTCTCAGCAACAGCCGATTTTCCTATCGAAAGCATTAGCCCCGATGAACCAACGTGCTATCCACGCAGGTTTGACCATCAGCTAGACATTCTCCACATATGTCTCCAACACCGAGTCTCAAAGCCCATATACCAACAAGTAGTAGCTGAGCTAGGCTCGGACCATATACCTATATCTATTATGTTCCAATATCAAGTATCATTAACGCAAAGAGCACCGAGGCTAATAAATGGACAGGGAAATATTCAAATAACAATTCAACCATTTCAAAACCTATACAGCGCAAATAGTATAGACAAGGGAGTCACTCATCTTACAGTAGCTATCCAAACAGCAACTCGTATATTTACAATTAAAACCAAATTTAAGCAAGTAACTCATCAAGCACTCCCTTTAGCAATCTAAAATTTAACACGACAGAAACATCGAATCAGTAGACTATGGAAACGAACCCGGCTTCCTCACCTAAAAGCACCCCTTACGCAACTAAAAGAGAAGGAAAATGTGAAATTGAAAACCACAAAATCACATCCTATATACGTTACATAGGAGAACTAGAAGCAAGCGATCCAACAATGTGGAGAGCAGTCAAACGTATAACCAACAATAAACCAAGGGTACCCACCCTAAGAATAAACAATACCCTATACTCCAGCAATAACGAAAAATGTGAGGCCTTTAGCACTCACCTTGAAGAAGCACTGACAGTTAAAGGCAGCAATAGAAATATCGACTTCACTCACTCCATTGATGAAATACGTCCCGTTAGACACAACCACTGTTCAAACTCTCGAAGAAATAGCATCAATTATCCGACACCTATCGAATAAGATAGCTACTGGGCCAGACATGATTTGCAACACAATTCTTAAAAATCTCACACTCAAGAGTTTATCATATCTTACCTCTCTGTTCAATGCCTGCTTGTCCATTGGTTATTTCCCAAATAAGTGGAAACATGCGCATGTCCTACACTTTCATAAACCCGGGAAATACAACAACAACCCAGCATCATCGCCCCATGCGCCTCCTTTGCAACTTATCGAAACTACTTGAGAAAATTGTACTCACCCACCTTACTGCGTACATAACCCAGCAGAATCTACTGCCATCCTTCCAGTTTGTTTTCAGACCCAAATATTCAACGTTACAGTAGCTCCTCAGAATCGATGAAACCATCATCAAAGGCTTTGAAAGCAAGGCCATTTTGTTGTTTGATATAGCCCAGGAATTCGACCGAGTCTGACACAATGGTCTCCTCCATGAAATAATTCAGCTGGAAATCCCAGAATACATCAATATAACTTTAAACTTCAAATTTCCTTACTGGAAGATCATTTTCAAGCAAAGTCAACACAGCCACCTCCGAAACCAAAAATATTAAAGCAGGGGTTCCCCGAGGATGCATTCTCGGCCCCCTGATATTCATTTTATATATGCACGATGTTCCTGTGCCCCTATCATGCTCTTTGGCCATGTTCGCCAACAATACGGCTATCATCACGCAAGACCCTGATCTCCATAATGCAATATCAACACTACAAAGCGCCACAGACGTACTGGAACACTCATTTGATAGCTGAACCCCTCAAAATGTACTGCTAAGATTTTCACCCTTAGAAGATGCAGGAACCCAATTCAGATAAGGATGAATGGAAATCCAATCCCATGGGTCCTCAAAGATAAATTTGGGAGTTCACCTTGGTCAAAGACTAACATGGTGAATCCATATGAACAATAAATTGAATGACTATCATAACAAAATGCGACTTCTCTACCTACTACTAAATAGCCCACTCAAAATTGAATGCTCTATGCTGACGTACAAGACCATTTTACGACCAACCCTAACGTATGGCTCCGTTGTGTGGGGCACTCACATAAAAAAGTTACAAGTACTACAAAATAAAATACTCAGGACGGCAACAAATGCGCCTTGGTTTATACGCAATAATCAATTACATCACGAACTAAATATACCATACATTCAGGATTTTATAAAAGCTACCACAAACAAGGATCCTTGAAAACCCAGCAAATTGCCCTGCTACCGGGAAATATACCCTTGGACTACTATCCATCAAACTTCGTCTAAAACCAAGGCTACCCCAAGACGTATTCCAAAGTGTTACTAACTAATCCATCAATTTAACCAACTAAATCATCGAGTAGTGTCTATGAACTCTACCTCGAACTAACTGCTCTCAAATCGTCTACCATTGTGTCACTTAGTTACGCAGTATCATTATTGTACCTGTGTTACTTAGTTGCCAGATATTGTCTCATGTAATTATTATGTACTGAAAACTTAATTTTAAAATTAGCGTGTATAGCTTTAGTGTGCCGATCCGGTGTATTAAAATAAAAAAAAATATTTTATATTCCCAGTTCAAATGAAAAAAAAACAATTATTTTTAGATGACTCAAAATGTTGACGCTCGGTTTCTCTTTCTTAGCCAAAATTGTATATCAACCCTAACTCTGTTAGCTAAAGTGAAACTGTGAGGTATGTGTACCCCATGTCAATCTTTTAAAATTGTTTTCTCTATTTGCTATTTTAATTTATTCTCATCCTACTCTACCTCTAGCCCACTCTAATATTCCTATCGGATAAAAAATGCTGGAAAGTACTCATATTCTGGTCCTTTGTTGTGTAACATCCTTGGTATCAGGTCTAATCTTAACGATGTTTATCAACGCCCTAAACAATTACAACGTGAAATTTTGTTTCTATCGGAAACACAAGTGTTCTATGGAAACTCCGAAACCCCGACTTGCAATTTCTCCAATACAACCTCCACTGTAATTTTCGCTATAAAGAAGGAGTGTGTAATTATGTCAAGAGCAACATTATTTGGAAAAAGTTTTCCTCTTTGAAGAACAAGAAATTCGGCGTGATTAGGTTCAAACTTTCTGATGCTAAATTTCTTAAATTTCAATGTTATATCTGTAGATCTCCCAGCAGACTCCTTTGATTATCTTAGTATGAAAGTTGACTTTCTTCTGTGCCATTTTATGTCTTGAGATATCTGAATTCTGAGAGATTTCAATGCTCATAACTCTATTTGGCCTTAATTTTTAGCTATCACTAATCCAGCTGGTTCTAGTGCCTAAATATTGCTATTTAATGTGATCTCACGCAAAAGATTTCCGAACCCAATAAAATGTTAATAACCCAACCCATACTCCACATCTTCTAGACCTTTTTCTTAGATCAAACCAACTTGTCTATAAAACATCAGTTGATCACTTGATCGATTTGACCCTTCTAATAGAAATAATTTCTACTATCCAATTCAAACATATATACTAAATGCAAATCTAATAAAACGTTCGTGAGTCATGCAGACTACGTTGGTGCTAGAAATACTTGCAAAAGTGTTGTCACCGAAGCTAAAAACTGGTTCGAATAACGAAAATGCAATTAAATAGCTACTTGCCCTTTGGATAGCCTGACATTTTGCTAATCCTCTCGAAATCTTATTCAATTTCTAAGTCTTCTGGGGAGTTTCCTTCACGAACGAAGTTTGCAAATGTTTAACTTATTCCAAAGAAAAACAGAGCCGTTCAGCAGATGACCCAGGTTTGGAAGAATACATTAAAAAGATCTGATCAAACAGTTGTAGTCGCTTTAAATATTTTGAAACCGTTTTAAAACCGGATTAAGTATTTACTTGCCAAACTCAAACATATGCACATCTATTGAGTTTCTAGTTTTCTTGATAAAAAAAAAATATCTGTCATAGTGATTGGTTTATTTACATAACAAGCTAGCATTAACATAAGCGAGTCACATGGATCGGTAACAGCTCCTGCACGTTTTCATTTCTTCAAAAACCAACCCGATTGATTGATTTGCAGAAGACACCGCTTCATTAGAGTTCATTCCAGTCTACTGATAATACTAATTCATTTCCTATCTCAAATTAAGACAATAAATCTGAAATGGCTATTTCAATTAACAGAGACATTTAACGTTTCCTGGAATAAGGAAGTAACAATCTAGTTGAATTTAATGTTAACATAACTCAGATTTGCCCTTTTGTTCTTTAAAAAAGGTCCAAGATTTTCCGTTGTAAGTATGAACGCTACAGGTCACACTGAATCACTATGTTGGAAATGTCCATATTTATAAAGGGTTGACCATCCTTTGTCAGTTACTAAAGCAGCTGCTCATAAAATAGGCTTTTAGTACAGATCTGAGCAGTTCTTTACCTCCAGAGAGCTATTTTTGCTACATAGGACCCAAGTTCAATCTCATCTAGAATACAATTCTTACCTCTGGATTGCTAGTCACAAATATTGCTGACTGTATTCAAGGAAGAAGAAAATTTGGGTTTTAAATAACTAGTTGTTAACACGTGCCATACAGTCCCTTAAGTATAGAAGAATAGTGTTTTGTTGTACTGTCGGTATAATAACGGCTGTTTTGCTGCTGAATTATACTCTTCAATACATTTCGAGCCTAGTTTGTTAAACATTCTCGGTTCGTTCACTACCATTACTAACATGCAGTGTAAATCTCAAGATATCATAGCAAAAGGACACAATCCACATTTCTCTACAAGGCAAGACCCCGCTTCCTCACGACATGAAAAAATTTAAGTAGTAGTATTTCTTGTCAGTTCAAAACCTCCCTATGCATCCACCTTAGTGCTCTTAAGTGCGATAGCACGTTCGGCTAACGTCTGTTTACAACCATAGTTATTTTTTAAGGGAATATGGCCGTCCGAAATTGATACACTCCCGGTTCGTCAGTAGACGTAAAGTCACTAGAGAAGGAAACCAATTTAACAACAAGAAAACACCAAAAAATCTGCAAGCATAAAAGTAACATTTAAAACACAAACAGTTTTTTTTGTATGCTAGGGAGAATTAAGGAATCTACTAAATTCAACTTTCATTACGCGGTTTAGAGCGGTCATGACATCAGGCCGTATTATTCTTTTCAGTTTTAGTGTGCAAAAGTATAATATAGAGAGAATGCAAACACATAATCTAACAACACAAATAAAACTCGGCAACGATTGCGACCGCGCGCGTGTGTGTATCTTACTAGCAACGATAACTCCAGAACGATCAAGTTTACATACATGACATTTCTTGTTTTAGTTGTTTCATTTCTCCGAGAGAAATCCGGATGCGGTGAGGGAAGTGTGTTTATTGGGGGCAGTTTTTCGATTTTATCAAATATTTCTGAAACAGGTACATGTTTCAAATATATAAAAATACCGCCATAAAATCGCAATTTGAATATGTTCTCTACGATTGTTTGATGCGATATGTAATTTGGCGGCAAAAAAGTTCCTAATGTGAAATTGTTTTTATAATATCTGAATAACGGTTAATTATGTAGGAAAATGAAAGAAAGTTTAATTTTACATATCTTTTCTTTATAAAATTTCTGTATTCCAAGCCAATTAAACCCTAAAGTTAAGTAAATAAAATTGATAATGCTTAAACTGTATTATCTATATTAGTATGGAAGCGGGCGGCTTTGGAATTGTTTTTTTTTTAATAAGAATCTAGATGTCTATTAATCTCTATTTGTCATGAAACTTTAAACGTCTATCTGACATAAATTATTGTTTTTTTTACAATGTTGCCTGTATTCATTATGAACCTGTTGCAATAGGGCATGCATAACAATCCTAAAAAATGCACTATTTCAATTCTTTTAATTTCCGCTTTATGGGTTGGAAGGTAGTGCTGTTCCGCATCGGACCTTTTTATTAAATTTTCAGACACAAACGCGATAACTCTGTGGCAATGGATGCTTGTCGAAAATAGTTATTAATACTGTATCCGGAAAAAACAAATGCAAATTCAATGCGCTAGGCAGTTTTTGCAAAGTAGAGGTACGGAAGAAAATAGGTTTTTGACATTTGAAGCACTGGTGAGCTTCACCTTTTTGTCAAACTCATTTTAACATGAATACTTCCAGACAGAATTAGTTTTGTCACTGTTTACTGTTTATCCTTCAGTTTCGTTCCGGGTTGTCAATGAAACGAATTGTTGCTTTAACTATTAACTCTTGATGTCTGTTAAGAGTCAGAACCCTAGAGGTGTATGAAATATGAATTTTGTTCCAAAGTATAGAAATTCTAGATTGATGTGTAGTGCGTTAAGCTGTTTAAAAACCACTGGTTGTGTGAGCAGCACTTGGTGCGTCTTTCTTATTACTTAGCTAGATAAATAGGATATTCACACACTGGTTATCTTAGTAAGAATATGGTTAGTCTATGGTAAATTAATACGTTAAAGTAATTTTTTCTCTTCTACTGGTGTGGTTAGAACGGTTGCCGATAGATGTGGATGTCAACTGCTTTGGTGGCCTAGCAGAAGCGGCAGTGGGGATTACGTCTCTTTCATGATATCTTTAGTAAAATCAATGCTAACGGGGAAGTGCAAATAGTGGATAAATGATGGACAGCGATGATTCATTCACTCCTTGGTCTAACCTAACTCTTTCACTTGATACAGTACCTCACATCGTCTTGAACTATTTGCAACCAATTAATTAAATTTTTAATAGTAATTCATTCAAACTATAAAGAACGAACGCAGAGAATTGTAAAATTTTGTAAATGATGCAAGAAGTAAACTTAAATAACCAGTCCTAAATAAATTTTTCTCCTAAGAATCTTACTACTTCTGGAATTTAAACGAGCACGTGTTACATTATTTCAAGTCAGGAAGATTTCTACTTGGGACAAAAAAATTGTACTTAGTACGATCCTAAACATTATTTGTCTAATGTCCAATGAAGTAAAACTATTAAAATCTTACTATGGCCTTCATCCGTGCAATATCATCACATTTTATGCCATTCTTCAGAAAAGTAACTGCACTGAATTAAACAGTGAAGTGAAAAATATAATTGGTGTTTGACCGTGAAATAAACTTTTAATTCGATAAACGCGGCGTCGTCTAAGAGCCGCATTTTTCGTAATAGCGACACTCCTTAATCTTAATGGCTCGATCGTTGATCGATGTTAGCATTTATCCCTTTGATGGCCCTTAAATATTTGATTACTTGTTTCCTTTTTTATTAGTTTATAATTAAGGGATACCAATGTTACTAGACGGTAATTTGACCTCTTCAAGGTCGCTAGAATATGCCCCTGCTTTAAATAACCAACAAAAAAGGTAAACATGATGGTAGACTGTTTAAAACTATACTCAATATTTTATCAATACTACCGCTTTCTTTTCTGCTCACGACTTTCCAGATTTCATTTACTTCTCAAAGGAAAAAAAACTATTTCTAGCATTGGTATCATGGTGGTGTTTACCCTTTGGGATCGACAGTTGGATGTGAAAACGTTTACCAAAATTTTTCTGCTGTTTGATTGGCGGTTTTCCTATAAATCCGTCAATATTAGACATAGGTACAATTTTTGACTTGGAAGAAACTCTGATTTAAGACCTTGATACAGAGAAGAAGAATTTTGATCCATTTAGGCAATCAAGTAACTAATTTCTGATCCTCTGAGTGATCCTTTTCTTATATTAGTTATTATGTGCTTGTCCTTATTTTTTGTATGGGAAAGGTTCTGCGATCTTTCATGATCGGTTATGGACGACACTTAACGTAGCCTGAATTTTAAGAATTAACGACTTTTGTTCAGGTTTGATTAAATCATGGTTTCTTCTTGGCAGTGTTCTTGACAAAGTTAGGGTGAACCCATGTCTGTAGGGTAGTCTTCTAAATTTTGCTTGCACAAAAGAAAAATATTTTGAGCTGATGAACATTTCATGGAAAGGAGAACAAAATATTTTGAATTATTTAATGAGTGTTATGTGTTCACATGATGAGTCCGAATCAATAACTAAGGTTAAGTATAAAAAGCTAACGATTTGGTTCTTCCACAAACTGTCTAGTGAGCAACTACTGATAGTTTACACCTGTTCGGTCTACATTGTTATTAAAGTAAAAATATTTGGGGCAGTTAGTGTCATGGACATAGAAGCCGCATGTAACAGCAATTTTTCCTTTGGATGGTTAGCCTGCAAATAGTTGATGTGGTTGGCTGAGTATGGAAGGAATTGTTGTTGTTGATTTCGTTGGGTGAAGATCGTGAGGGAAGTTAAACTTGAAAGTTTCTATTTTGTTGATAAGAGATAATCCCTATATCATATCTGGTGTAAGGTATGGTGACAAGCGTGACTTAGAATACGTCACCCATGTTTATGGTATTGGCAGGATATGTGGCTAATTTATTTGCAGGTGAAGCACTGAATTTATAGTGGCGCAAAAGTTAATGCAAATGTGTTTCTTCTAGAAAAATCCATGTATGGTGTTTCCCTCAGATTAGCCTTAGCTTTGAAATTTAAGCCGAATATTCACTTTATGAGATATTTTTTTATCCATAAGAGACCAATCTTATATTTAATTGGATTTCTCTTACGATCCGAGCATTTTCTTAAGATTCTACGTTTCGAGGGCTGGATCCTGCCTCCGTATTCAGAAATTATGCTCATTAGATATGAAAAATAGGAATTGTTATGCCATTTTACTTTAACTTAAAAGTAAATCATACTGGTACGGCAACGAAATATGAAACTTAGAAGAAGGGTCAACGTTAAGTGTGCCTATATTGACCACTACTAATTTCCACGACAATAATTCATTAATTCATTTAATTCGGTATGTGTAATGTAAAGTATGTGTAATGTAAAGCATGTGCAGTATGCCCTATTTTTGATGGTTTTCCGGGTATCTTGATTTTGAGTGAAGTTAGAAGGATGTGGTCTTGTGTGTCACCTTTTTGTTAAACGAAAGATGGAAGATATAGGGAAATAAAAATATAGGGATTCCTTAAATTTTGGTAAGCCTATATTTCGGCCACTTTAAAAACTAAAAAAAATATCAACAAAACTCTTTTCTATAATGCAACACTATGTATTTCCAGTTCAAGGAAAGGAAAGCTCACCTATTTCATTCCCTCCCCAAAGGGGACGGCGGGCTGCTCGAGCTTTCCGGGCTCCTTCAACCACAATCATGGATTCCTGGCATACATACATACATTAAGTATATATGCATGGTGGGATTAAGGATGTGTGGTCAGGATAGGATCGGAAGGAACGGAGTTAGGTTTCTGAGGGGGAAAATACTATCCCAGCATTCACCTAAATAGCCGCACATTATCTCCCGAATGCTAAGCAGGTCGTGTCACCACTACACTACCAGCTCGGCTTTTCAGTTCGTTGAATACTCCTGGTTTAAAGCTTTTCGTTGATATAAAATACTTGGATATGTAAGTCAAGCTTTACTAGTCACAGCTTGTTGATATGGCATGTTAAAATCCTTGCATGTGCGTTTAGTATGAAAATAGGCAATGAGCGTAAAATCAACTTTTGTACCGGTTCTTACTTTGTCTCAAATAGTCCAGAAAACAGATCACATTATCTGATCTAGTAACAGCGACTACGACTTCATTGTAATTATCAATACACTGAAGTTTGTCTCTCAACCTCTTGGTCTGCTGATCAATAACTTAAGTATCTGTATGCGATGTGGTATTCATATAAAAGTATTTTCGATCGCTTCCACTTGAACGTCAACATATAATCTGAATATTAAGAAGCTTTAATCTCCTACGCATGTCTGATATTTCTTTTTTATTTGACAAGAATAGTATTGCAAAAATCGGCCAAAAAGAAAAATTCACAGTGTACTAGTGTATTATTTGGTGACGAATAATGAGTGACCTTTACCCAAATAGGTTTCATCAGACTGCCAGCAATATAATCTGCAACGTCACTCATTGACTTGTCTCGCCTCCTGTATATACTGATCTGCCGGGAATAAAATCCTACTCCATTCAGATGCCCGGGAAGGCAGAACTCAAGAGACCTCGGTTGTCGAAAGTACCAACATTCGGGTACACTACCGCAACATACGTGGTATCAGGTCCAATATTAGTGCTGTTCACCTACATCTTGAACAAGTGCAACAGGATGTGCTGTTTCTATCAGAAACACAAATCTCCCCTGGAAGCACTGATTTTCCTGACCTGCAATTTAACAGATACAACCTCCACCCTAACTTTATTTGGTTCAAACACTCGGTCCCAATTTGAGAAATTCTACTGTTGTTTGTATACGTCTCCCAATGAAGCATTTGCTGTATCCTGTGATCTCACAAATGATGCACGAACCCACCAGAATTCCTGACAATCCTAACCATACTCCACATCTTCTGGACCTATTATTTCATCTAACCCACTTGTCTATAAAACAAGAGTCCTTTCCCCACTTGATCCACTCCCTAATCGAAATAACCTCATCTGTATTCAATCCCACTGTTACTCGAAAAACAGATAGAACTATGAGGTGTGTTAAATCAGCTAACTGGAGCGAACTACGAGACTTTTGCAACCTTCCCCTGGCGTTAGTATTGCTTTAAACGGTCCACCTCTTCAAACATTGCTCTTTCAGTGACTGAAGTTATCTTGATGAGTGTGGAGTTATACATTCCCAAAAAACATAATTGCGTAGGTCATGCCCATTTCCTACCATGGTTTAACAGGGCTTGCACTGATGCATTATCGTAAACGTATACACTCTACACCAAACGGGAATCAAATAAATCTGTTAAAAATCACGTCGACTATATTGCCGCAAGAAATAGTTACAAAAGGTCAAAAAGGTGTTTGAAGAACGTAAATGCAATGAATTAGTCTCATATCCTTTAGATAGTTGTAAATATTGGTCATTAGTTAAAGCCATCAGTAAAAAGTTTAGTGCATCTTCCTTTCCTCCCGTGACGTCTCGTGACGGAGCTGACCTCCTGCTGACAAAGCCAACCTATTTGTCGATTACTTTGCATTAAGTTCTCGTTTCAATGATTCTGGTAAAATTGTACTGTCGCCCAAATATACCCCACACGTTATGAAACCAATACACTTTCGATACAAACTCCTAGAATCAATTATCAATAAACTTGCTCAAACAAGGCTACTGACCCTGACGTTGTTCGAGCTACCGTCCTTAAAAAATGCTACCCCAAGCTAGTATCTGTATTGTCCAAACTCTTTTCGATCTCCATGTCATCTGTAGAGATTCCTTAATCGTGGAAGTTGGCAAATGTCTAAGCTATCCCTAAAAATGGCTATAAAACCGATCTCTCTAACTATCGACCAATAGCTATCACTTGAATTCTATCGAAAATAATTGATAAGCCATCAACGATCAACTACTTTCGTTCCTCGAGTCCAATGAACTCCTAAACGACCACCAGTATGGGTTCAACGGGTGATCTTTTTTCATATGTCACCCAACTTTTGACGAGGTTTGGTACAAGTGCGTACCTGCCTGGCTTACCGCGTTCGGCGTATCCAACACGCTCATCAAGTTGGATCTCCAGCTTTCTTCACAAAAGACGTATATGAGTTGTTGTCGATGGTTTATTTTCAAAAGAAACTACTATTAATGCGAGCGTACCCCAATGATGAGTGACAGCTCCCACACTTTTCCTATTATACATGAATTACCCCATTCAACTAACCCGATCGATTGATTTGCAGATGACAGCACTCTACATGGCACTTTTTGCAGTTTGCAGTTTTCCCACAACAAAAAGTCTATTCAGCACGTTAAAGTGAAAATAGCAGCCTCAAACAACAGTAACTTAGAACGTATCTTCGAATGGGGAAGGAATAATCTACCCATGTTCAACGTCGACAAAACCCAGTGTTCCCTTGTGTCCGTCAAGAAAGATCGATCACTTCCTACTGTAAATATGAATGAATTAGATTTCAAGTTTTCAAACTCTATTTCTATGTTATATTATATATTATCGAACCTTCCATGGGTTGACCACCTTTTATCAGCCAGAAAAACAGCTGCCTGTGAACTGGGCTTTCTATACAGATCTAAACAGTACTTCATATCGCAACAACTCCTTTAACTGTATAAGGCTCAAATTCGACCTCGTCTGGAATACAATTCCCACCTCTGGGTCAGTGCTTCCCAATGCGCCCCTGATATTGTATAATCTTCGTTAGGAAAACTCGGTTTGGCCAGTCACATTATAATTACGCACTCACACTAAACGGGCGCAATCTACATTTTACCACACGGCGCCCAAATTGTGGAATGCACTACCTAGTTCCTATTTTCCTCCAAACTTTGATTTAAGCAAATTTTTAAGCTAACAATATCTTTAACCCTCTCCCAGAGTTCCTGAGTAGTTTAGCACGTTAGGCCAATCAGCCTGTTCAGAAATATCACTGATTCCATTGATTTCCACTATTGTGTTTTGTTGCTGAGCGTACCATTTAGTCTCTTAGGAAACTAGATTTGTTAACTTATATGTAAAAAAAGATAAAATATAAATTGGCTTAGAAACCCACAATCTTGTACTGTAAATAAATGAAATCTGGAGGAAAACCCAATATGTATAAAATCCTTCCCGCCATTTTTATACTATTGTAGTTTATCTGCGCACTTTCAATTGAATTATGGCTATCTTGAAGTTCAGGTGTTGCATTCTCAGACACGTTTAAATCTTCGCTATAATTGATCACTTGGAATATAATAACAACCACTGTTTTAAATCATTGATATAATAGTCTCAACATATTTTAATTACGACTACACTATTCCTGTCCTTTTTGCTGTTTTGGAGTAAAAGAAGTTTTACATCCACAATACATAATAAATGGAAAATTATTGTTTTCATAGTGTTCCTGTTAGTTCCCGACACGCTTTAATTTTTTTTTCTTTTTGACCCTAATCTGATTTCATGAAAAGTTATTGAAATGGACTATACCATTTCGGTAATAGCATATTATAAGACTAGTTTCAAAAGAAGCTGCGTTTAGAAAACGAGACGCGTTAGTGGTTTATGATTTATATTTAAATAAATAAATAATTCTCGGTGCATTGTTCTGAATTAATTTTATTTGTCCATGATTACAAAAGCTCTTTAGCTACTTTACTGAAATAAACGTTTATATTTACTGTAGTAATTACGACAGGTAATTCATATTATTTTCGGATACGTTTGGTAAATGGTAACGTCTAAAACACAATGACAAAACAAAATGCAATTTTCTTAATTTGCATTTTGTTTACACAGAGTTTTTACTTACATAATACAGATGAGCTTCATTTAAAAAGTGGACAAAATTAATATCAAGATGTAAGAAATAATAAGTTAGAAGTGACTTCAGTATAAACGTATAATCAATAATACAAGGTAATCTCACAGAAGTTTTGACTTGCTGATTTAGTTCTAAACGCTTTTGCTACATAAAACGACGTGTAGGGTTTATACACCACCCTTGGAGTTTTCAGATTAAATACGTAACTTTTTGTGAAAAGTTTCGTTTCAAAATTATGAAGAAAGTTCGAAATTAAAACATTTCACAACCTTTTTAATCAATATATAAAATATGAATAGATTTCCATTTTTATGCCTTTTTAATATGCATGATATTTACATAAAAGCTACATCTATTCAATAAATTTAACAAAATCTCTTTGAATTCCGCATTACTACAATCTTTGATTACAACGCTGCACGAAATTTATAAAGCTCATGTTCGTTGCATCATACTTAGCCTAGATACAAAAAAAAATGGAGGAAAACTTAATGTAGGTTTCCTATTAGTGAAATAAAATTACCTTAAAGGTGTTTATTATTTAAAATATTTTGCGTGTTTAACATTAAATGTTAAATATACATGTAAATTTAGACTGAATACTGACACCAGAACTTCTATTACAGATACCTCATTCGGCGTTCGTCACAGCCCTTGTACTTTTATTGATCGTATTGGAAACACAATGTGCCAGACTTGAAGATATTCTAAATTTAAATCAACAACCACGAACAGAAAGAGAGACACAATATTATCAAAATCGATATGGTTCTGATTCAACGGTGCAAAAAGTTTCATCTATAGCAATTAAACCAGAAGAAGCAGCTGAAGCAAGGGAGCGTGAAAACGCAAATATTGGAAAACGTTGCATAAGATGCGATTATTATAATCGCGATTACAATAATCGCGATTATAATAATCGCGATTATAATAATCGCGATTATAATAATCGCGATTATAGGTATCCTTACGATGCCTACAGAAGATATGATGATAGATATGATGACAGAAATGATGATCGATACTACAAGGATTCCAGAGACAGATATGACGATAGAAGTAGAGATCGGTATTACGATGATTACGATAGAAGATACTATGACACACGAAGATACAATGATTATGATCGTCGGTACGATAATCGTGATAGAAATGATAGAGATCGTTATGACAGGAGGTATGAATATTATGATACCTACGATAGAGGAAATGATAGAGACAGATATGATAATAGATATGACAAAGATGATCGCAATAGGTACCGTTATGATGATAGGTTTTACATAAGAACTGATCACGGTTATCGTCCTTGGGATGAAACCACTAGAGGTTCGTCGGGATTTGATAATTCTGGAAGGGGTTACTACTTTGCTGTAGGCCGACCAGAATATAGTACTAGTTATGCCTCAGGGTGGAACAATTATGATGACAGAAATAACAGTAGAGACAGATGGAGAGAACAGGGGTAAGAATTTATTGTTAGCGATTTTATTATTTATTAACACTAGTTTTGTAAGTTACTTTGTTATGAAAAGATCTAAGTGTTAGTGAACTCGAGTTTAAGTTTAGAATGAAATAACTTAAATTTAAAGAATTGGTTGGCGTATAAAAATTAACATTTTTGGCGTATACCGCGTCATGTGGGTTTACATCCAGTCTACTCAGACTTATGCACCAATGTCCTTGTGAATACAAGAAGGATTTATAAAATCAATTTTTCTAATTGTTAGTATCACAGTGAATTATGTAGTTTAGTCATCTCAGGCCTTTGATTTTATTAGATCGTGCTGTTAATGAGCTGAGATTCCAAAAACATATTTAAACAACATGTAAATTTTAATTGCAAGGTTCGTAATTGTTATGCTCTAAAGATGTAAGCGGAATAAACTGGGAAATGCTGGTGTGCATGGATTTAAACAAAACTAAATAACAAAAAGATGGCTGTTTAAAAGTTCTGTTTTCTCAGGGAAATAGACAGATGGATCCAATATTATGAATCTAATTTTTGTTGTTCATTATTTATTGCTTACTTGTTTATCATTTCTTTTTGAACAACTATTTCTCGTATTGAAATTACACCAATCACGTCCTTCAAAACTTCAAATATCGAGCAATCGCGTTCTGATTACTGTGAAAGAAGTCTCAAAGGAGCGGTAAAAATGGCAGTATCCCTAAGGCCTCTGCTACTTTCAAAACCACGTCTAATTGGATAATCTGAAATTCTAACTATATAAAGAAATATATAGTGATGCACTATATATATATATATATATATATATATATATATATATATATATATATATATATATATATATATATATATATATATATATATATATATATATATATATATATATATATATATATATATAGAGGAATTTCTCTTAACTGTATTATAGCTATGGGCTATGTATACTATAAAAAAAGTTTCATTACATTGGGAATGTAGATGCTATAGGCAAAAAACATTACACATGACGTATTTTTATAAGTCCTCTTTTCAAGCTTATTCCTTTTCTTACAGTTAAAAGCAAATAGGATGTACGATTAATACTTGAGAGCATTGATAGTTGGTTCAACATTATCCTAAACGCTTAATTTTGTTCAGAACGGAACTATTAAGTATTAATTATGATGGAGGACAAAACTGTGTGTAATAATAAAGAAAATTGTAAAGATATACAAATAGTTCTAGATCAAGTTATCAAAAGATAGACGAAAATGTGTATCGTTATCAAGATACAATGATTCCTTAAAACGTAGTAAATATGTAAGGATTAAAATTGTGCAAATCATTCAATTAATTATACTACTTTTTCGTTTTTTTTTCTAATTTGGTTAAAATACTCGATGTGGACACTATTAACTTCGTGACAAACTTCTATTTGCCTGCAGAATCACACCATTTGTTAAAAATCGATTAGACAGAAGTTAGGTTCTGGTTAACGTTTGGGTTCACTGGTTTAAAGACTTGGAACGTGGAAGTATAATTAAAGAATGATTTGCACATTTTTAATCGTTACACATTTACTACGTTTTAAGGAATATTCACAATTATTGAAATTTCTTAACATTATTGATATCTTGAAAAGGATAGACCTTTTCGTCAATCTTTTCATAATTTGATCTAGAACTATCTGTATATCCTCAACAATTTCCTTCATTATTACACACTGTTTTGTCATTCTTCATAATTAATACTTAATAGGTCCCATATGAACAAAATTATGTTTTTAGTATAATGCTGAACCAAGTATTAATACTCTCAAGTTTTAATCGTACATCCTATATGATTTTAACTGTAAAAGAAGAAATAAGCTTGAAGAGTTGAGTTATAGAAATACGTCATGTGTAATGTTGGTCGCGTACAGCGTCTACATTCCCATTGCATTGACACGTTTCTTTAAAGTATACTTAGCCCATATGTATACATTTAAGAAAAATTCCCTGTACACACACACACACACACACACACACACACACACACACACACACACACACACACACACACACACACACACACACACACACACACACACACACATGCACTCACGCACGCATATATATATATATATATATATATATATATATATATACACAGGGTGTGGCGCGAAGAGTTTTGATTAAAAGTAATGGCGGATACAGTTATGTTAAAAATCTGAAATTACGAAACTGTAGGTTTTGGATGACGCTGAGTTCAAATATAATATTGTCCTGAATGTGGCACTTCCGGTTATAACGGAAGTAGAGGTCAACTTTGTTATTTTAAACGGAACCTAATATTTTTTATTTTATTTTCGAA